>JAFFZH010012030.1:0-18208 GCA_018420115.1 Euura saliciscinereae
TGACTGTCTGGGGCAACCCAACAACAACAACAACGTACAAGGGAGGCCGATATAAGGGGTTGATTTGTTGCTATATAAATACATGCGTGGAAGAGTCACCTTATATTCGCCTCCCTTGTACGTTGTTGTTGTTGTTGGGTTGCCCCAGACAGTCAACCAATAATTTTTCCGAAAATGAGCTACGTGTCCGATCCGGCATGTGTCCGAAAAAAAATGTGTCCGATATGGATGTGTCCGAAAAGATTGTGTCCGTTCGACATTCGTTTAAGCGAGACCGTATATAATTAATATTTATCTTGTGTCCGATCCGGTTGTGTCTAATCCGGTGTTTATAAAATACATCTAAACCTTGTGTCCGATCTGCATGTGCCCGAAGAAGATTGTGTCCGATCTGTATGTGTCCGAAAAATATTGTGTCCGACCTGCATGTGTCCGAAAAATATTGTGTCCGATCTGCATGTGTCCGAAAAAGATTGTGTCCGATGATGCAAGTATTTTATTTTGTGTCCGATATGTATTGTGTCCGATCCAAATGTGTCCGAACGGACCTTTCCCGTTCGGCCACCTTTCATTTTCTAGTAGTACTGGGTACGCACGGGTCAGCCAGCCGTATGCGTAGAGTCCGGAGGCGGTGTGTAAGTAAATACGTGGTTTTCTGACTGAAATTGAAGTAGTTACACCTGCACCAGCTCTTTGGGGTCGCCTCTGAGCGTCCCTGGATTTACGCTCTACTGGCCATTTCACCCTTGCTTCAGTGCTTTGTAAACTTCTTCTGTGACGGTAGTTGGAAAATTCCGATGCACTTGATCGCTGCATAACTATACTTTTCCGTGTAACGCACCTTTCTGCACAGCTACCAGGGGACTTATGGAATACGACAAAGTTATGTGCACAGAGATTTTTTTTACCCACAGTATGTACGACATGATTGATAATTACGTTTGATACGATCAGGACTGAATAAATCCCAGAATTGCATCGATGCTAAGCAGTGGAAAAATGGCGCGAAAAGTTAGTGGGGTGACAATGCGGAATTTTCTCAACGTTATTCATGAGTTCCCTCGCGTCGGATGCCGTTGGGTATCATTACATATTAGGACTGAATATATTTGAATAAATTTTGTCAAATTTGAAATTGCTCTTGCTTGTTATGAGATAAAATAAATAGGTAATTGCATTACCCCCCGAGAACGTGGTGGTCGTTAAAATTTACATACGCTGCACATGTGGAAGGAACAATGACATAACGGAATCTGAGCGATCGATTTATACAGCTTTCGATAAAAAAAAAAAGAATAATAATAATTAAATAACAGTGCACCAAATCTGGCATCGGATCCTAATTTCATGAATGGTATCGAGGAACATTTGTTTCCAGTGAGTTTTACTCTTCCTATTTTATCTCGGGTCTTCGAGGTTCTCGCTCTTCAGAAACTTTTCACCCCGCTGATGGAGTAGCAAATAAAGGTGGAGATGTTGGACTTACAATCGTTTGTCGTAATTCGAGTCGTAGAAGAGCGAAGCAGGGGTTGGGTGGTGAAACGACCAAGGAGAGTTCACCGACTACCAATTTGCCGATCATTTACTTAAGTAAATGGAGAATTTCTTTTGTAATCAAAAACTATTTTCCCCTGTACGAACATTTTCTTTCGCGTATACTCATACATCTCACTTTCCAGACGAGTCAGAAACTTTAGGAAAATTGCAAGTTATTACGGCAACGTAAGATCGGTTCTCCACTTCGGGCTTGATACAAGCCTGCATATTTTACAATCTGTACCAAAGCAGTTACGGCATAGTTGCTATAACTTCACGGAAATTCACCAGACGCTAATAAGATTGGTCGAAGTCGGCGAGCCTACGAACCCTGCACAGGCTTCGAAAATATCGGTTGATCCTCGAGCACATATTATCGGAAGCCAGGGTGAATTTTGAAGCTGCAGCGAATCTAAAAAAGTTCTAGACTTTTAATCCCCACTTCGTTATCAGATAATTATCTCACTGACTCGTTGCACAGGCTTAAATACAATCGGCTTTCTAATCGATGGACATGCTTGTAATTCCACGAACACTAGCTCAGAGTGTACCTGAATTCAAGATCTCCGTTAGGGTTCGGGTCAAGCACCCCTCCTCCGAAATCAGCCGGCTAAGGCAGGGATCGGTGAGGCGTTTTCGCTCGTTTCGCACCAATTAACCTATATCACTGGCTCCCTGAAAGCATTGTTCGAATTTCTGATCCCGAGAATACCTTCAGGCAAACTTTGAAGGATCAGAGAACTCGAGTAATTAGGATCGACTCAAAGTTGATCGAGTTTGACTTTATTTCGACATATTTTTCAGCACGTACATTCATAGTCTGTTTTTCTCCTCATTAGGCGGGAATCGTAGTGCATAGCCGTTATATAGTCTGGAAATTTACTCAAAGTCTAGACGCCTAGCCAATGCAGGTCCTGCGTATAACGCAAAACTGGGTGGTGGCCAGCCGTCCAGATTTAGAAGTAAATTTCTACACGGTATATTCTACCCGACAGAGTTCCGATCTCGTAGCGGGAGTCTGGTGATAATGTACGCTGGCAGCGCGGAATCTGATCTCATTAAGGTGCGTCATTAGTGTGCCGCTATGCCAGGTCATACAATGCCTCTGCGCTTCCGTCGCGTTCCCATCTGGGCTAGCCGTACTCTTCGCACGTGAATCCCGCTCGGGTCTACGTCCTTTCGTAATTTTATGCCAAGCTCACAGATAACTACGGAATACTTTAGCAACTCTAACGATAGCAACGGTTGAATAGAACTCTGTCGGTGAGTGGGAGACTCAACCTTTCACTAAATTATTTTTACTGCTCCCTCGCTCACAGCTTTCAAAGTGCGTATATTTTCAGATATTATCATCGCAGGGTTCAGCCCACGTCGGGGTGTTATTCTTGTTCTACTCCTTGATTAAGTTTTTTTTTTCCACCAGACAAAGTTCCGCGGAGTCGTGCGGGGTTTGGTTCGAAAATATTCCATCCATACTGCGTAATAACTGACGCATTAATCACGCATCCTGATCCTCGGTAGTTTTGCGGGACACCTAGTACCTAGACTTTAACCCGGAATAGATTAGGGTGCAAACTTAGTTGGAAAACGAGGACTAGTATTCAGGCGTGTTGTCTTAAACGAAATTCAATAGCGTTACTGAAATTAGGGATTTATTAAGCTCGGCTTCGAGCTTTCCTTCCGCTCTCATTCATCGACCCTAGCAAGCTCTAGCCTAAGGCCTCTTTTTTACGGGGCTGCATTCAAACGACGCCTTCAACACGCTATTATAAACGGAATCGTGTTCTCACAAGGATGGCTGAAGCAAGATGGAATTCTGGGTGAAGTGGAAATAATATTAGCATTTTTCTACCTAGATTTTGTCGTATTGACATTGGCCAAGGAGCGTTGGGCGAGGAGAGGGTCTGATGTGAACAGCCCTTAACGCTTAGAGCTCCATTTCCCTGCTCCTTTCCTCTAATGCGTTCTCAACGGATCCAATATGGTGGAATTGAACGATCAACAAACTTGAAAAAGTAGGTATGGTTATTTCTAATCGGTTTCTATTAAACTGATAAGCTTCGTGTACCGGTGAAACAGCCAGTCCTATTTAATCAGGGCAACAATTCTGCATCCTACCACAACGTAAAATCATATTGGCTATTTAATTTATCGAATTGGATGCTTTGTTAGAGCAAATAAATAATTCTGCATAATATGATGAAACATTCTGTCAACTGCACTTGCACCCCTTCAGAAATATTGTGAACCCTTCCATAGCATTTAACGGAAATATTATTATTCTATTATTGTCAAATTGTTGTTTAATTGAAACACGTTTATCTTTTGATTTCAGCAGTGACTTAAGCTTTCGCTGGTACAGTATTATTCCACAACGGAAGTATGAGGAAGTGAACACCGTGTCACAGAAACAGTGTCTCTACATTAACGTCAACCTGATATAATAATTAAATTATACCCGTGCCGACGGTAATTTGGCACGACTTCTACCAACGATGTCTATTTATGTTCAACCAAGCACCAGATGCGTAACCTAAATCATCCTTTCATGAAATCCTAATCAGGTCACTTTTATCACCATAAAATCATTCGATCGATTTCTCTTATTGCACTTCGAGCATCACTGATCGATTCGTCTCTACGAATACCTAAAGCTCTCCTAATTCACCGTCATCTGTGTGTACGCTACTAACGTGTTGTTAAGTTTCCGGGATCTCGTCGCAGCTAGAGTTTCCTGTGCACTTTGCACTTTCGATGCAGGAGAACCGTGCAAGAACGACGTAAAGGCGGAAGGCGACGCCGACGCCGGAGGTTGTCGAGGTTAGGAGCCGAGAGTGGTAAACCCTTTCGGCGTGCATTAGCCACACCCTCGCGAACCAGAGCTCTTCAGGGTTTACGGAGTGAAGGGAGCTCGGATGGCGAAGCTCTGGTGGGGCATCATGAGAAGCAGTCAGTCAACATACCGCATCACACACATCTGTCGTAGTTCCCACCGAGACGCCACCCGCTTCTGGGAAGCATAATATAGGTACGTCGGAATAATACCACCGCCGACATTTCTTCAATGTTACTTGTTTGCCGATCTAGTCGCGCTAGTAACGTATCCAGTAGGTGTACCGAACGAATGATGGATCGGCAAGATACCATCAGGCTGATATGCTCCCTAAATAGGATCCTCTGAGCCAAGATGCACAAAAGTGATTGAAGAGCTCAGCGATGAACCCTCGCAGCGGCAGAAGATTTTATGCTCAGTTTGTTCTTGTGCCAGACATTTATTCCAAACATTTTATTTCTGTAAGAGAGTCGGTGGAGGATGTTGATGTGGATATTTCTGTACCTATACTTTGGTAGAATTTTCATCGAAATATTCGGAATTTATTCTGTAGCCATAGTATGATCGAGAATGTTATACGTCGCGATATCGCAATGAAATTTTTCACCCTGAAGTAATGATGCAAATAAGGAGCTTCAATTGGTTCATCATCCTTTGATGAAGCTTAATATTCAATTAATTTTTCTACGAGAGTTTTTAAGAATGACAAGAAAGTTATTCGTTCAAGAAATTATTCGTTCCATTTACTTTTAATTTTGTCCAGCATTTAATAAAGCTGGGTGTACGCGGCGAACCCTAATTAACGCAACAGTCGTCCCCAAGTACCCATTCATAATGTAAAAAGTTTGTAGTTTGGATTATTTCGTCTCCAAATAACAATTATTACGGAGGCAAATATTATCATTCCTATCGAAACTCGAGGAAAGGGCATCAATTACGACTGCCCTCTTTTGAGGCTTTCCTCTCACTTAATTAGTTTTTAATAAAGGTTCATTCATTCCTCTGAGTGAACCCTCTTTCATCGCACTCCCTCTCTGCAGACGGTGCCAAGTTTTTCCCTCCCACCCTCGTTTTCCCGGTATTCTTTGCGATCGCGATAGCTTTTTGAATTTTTTAGTATGGGATTTCTGGATACCGGGTAATTACTTGGTAATAAATTTGCAGACTCGCCCAGACGACCTATTCGCTTCTAATTTCGTTTGAAGTATAACTAAATCACGACGCAGTCATATGATGGCTATACTGCCTCTTTTTTCACGATTAGTCAGAAGTTCTGACTTGCTTCGTAATATTAAATTACATTTTCCACTTGCTCGTCGTTGCGAATATTTCCTCCCCAGTCTATAATTGAACGCTAAGTATCACCGTAGAAAAGAGATTTTTCATTTCGTTAGAATCAATGCCACTGATTTCCTTGTCGTACGGGTTCCCGGATTTTTTTTTACCAGCCCTTCATCTGTTGTTAACCATCTCCTGGCACCTCGTTTTTGACGGCTTTTATCAATTTATTCTTACTGACTTATTCCCACAATTGCTAGCCATTCTCTATTTTCAGCTCATACATGCGGAGTTTCATTTATTATTCCCTAATTTCACGATCAACGACTCTGGCTGGTAAGTGAATTCTTCTATCTTAACAATGAGTAATATTGTAGATGACATAACTCAATTTCTATGAATCTAGTTGCAGATTATGGTAATACGAAATACCTGTTTGTGATTACTTAGTGACAGCAAGATTTATTTTCCTGTAAATGATGTTGATGTTTTTATTCGACTTTTGTATGAAACGGATTTGACTCTGTAGATTGCCTCATTCACTCTACGTTCTCATGTCGACTGACTGAATTAGAAGGACCTTGAAATAAGTTCATTACAGCATATCTTGAAAATATGGAATTGACATGAACTGGAAAACCGTTTTACACGAAATTCAACATCTCGGTTTTGACGACAAGTGAGAAGACATTTCATGTACACCCGAGTCAACAAATTCACCTACAAAAAAAAAAACATCTGGGTATGGCCAAAACCAAGTGTGCGTCACCGTTGGTAACGAATAGAGACGTAATCTGACCAATAAAAAGTTCGTTGATAGTGAGAGGAGTCGAAACGAGTCTGATGGGAAGAAAGCTTGGGCTAAAAAGAGGTTGAAACTCAGAAAACAAACTCAGAAGAAAGAGCACTATCCGATCTGAGATCCGAGTTTTTGCCCGAACAACTTTGAATCCCTATAAATGAGCTCACTGGGATGTCGAAGAATGAACGTTAATTAATTACAGAGTCCTTCGGGACTGCAAACATAATCTCTCCATAGCTATCCAAGTTAAACTCGAATCGCAATTTATCTTTGGTTGTAATTACTAAGCTTTTGTTCAAACTTTCAAGGAAACGAGACGACTAGAGCCTGATCCACGCGGTTAACTTCTTATGTCTTTAACAAGTTCATCTTTTTGTCGATCGCCCAGATGTTGATAAATTGTTTTCTCTTCATGTAATATTCATTCAGAATAAAATCACTCTGTACTGTGTGTCTCCTAAGGCGGACCAGGTTTTCATCGATTCCTCGAAGTAAAATAACAATCAATTTCAACAACTACAGTCATCTTCCGAATGGCTTGCGCGTTTCTTATAGCATGAAACCACATGATGGGTTCCACGGAATTACTTCGTCGGTATCACCCCTCGGTTTAGGTATACCAGCTGAGCAAAAGTTTCCTAATTATTATCGGTGCATTAGAGTCAATCAGGATAATGTGTGTGAAGCAGTTTGTTGTTTTTCTTGTTACTTCCGCTCTACTTCGTCACCGACACCACATCGCTTCGTACATAATGGGTTATTTATTACATAACTTCTCTCTCCATGACCGTGTTACGTTGTTACGCAACCTTCCAGTACGCCACCCGCATGAAATCAGTGACCCACGTGGCATGAATGGCAGCCTTAGTTTGTCCTTTAGCAGGTTGATATGTGATGTCAACGGAACGATGCCGTTACATCCAGGGTGCGTAAACGCCGGCAAAACTTTGTGACGTCAGCTGGTCAAGGACCGATCACGATTCACCACTCTCCCCGTAACCCCGAGAACTCAGCCAAACACGAAGCTTGCGCAGGATCAAAATCAACTCATGCTTGTCTCCTGAGAAAATTAGAAATCATTTTAATAATCTTTGGTTGTTTTCAATCACGCGACGCATAGAAGAATCGCGTAGAAATCGAGAGCAAGTTTCGAATGCGGGACAAGAATTAACGATGCAAAGGGTCGAAGAGTGTAAAGGGGCGGTTCATGTAAACACGACGATGATTGATGAGGCCGCGGCTTCTGAGAGATCTAAAATGCTCACAAGCACATCCTTATAATGGGTCATGGCGCCAAGGTTGGGTGGTTGACACAAGGGATGCGCACAGAAAAATTCTTGTGGCAAACTTAGAAGGGGTTGGTTAACTTTGAATTGATGCTTTATCGATAACGCTAAGCGGTCTCGGGCACATCGAATTTTGATTGATCGAATGAAGTTCAGCGATCCGTGACACCATCTTCATGTATGTACATGCATAGCTTGGTACGATTCCGAATTGGAAATAATGATGTACGGTGTAATTTTTGCTGGCAATTAATGAGATCAAGAATCGACCCGTTTTATCTGAGGCTTGGCTGCAGAACTCGTGGAAAAGAATTATTCAACGATGCGCAAGAGAGCCAACGGCCCGGAAGCATGTGACGTCGTTGAGAATCCTCACAGCGATAAAAGTACTCGGAGCGAGGTTCACGACGAGTACACGGCTCCACCGCCGTCTTATTCCTAATATTTATCCGAGATTTTTCATATACCACCGGGATCTATGGAGATTTCATTTCTTCTGGTCCGGGTCGCGTAAAAAGTGAATTTAGTACCGAGTAGCGCTTGTATTACAGCCTGGCTTTGAAGAATAAGTCCACGCGTGTATGGCATGTCGTTGAACAAAGTAAGCCAGCCGGGTCGTGTGCGATGTAACCGCCACTGTTTATAGACCTTGTGTTATGTCTTCTGTACAGTGATTTCTTTTCAATAAATTCCCGTTTACGGCGCGAAGAATTGCAAGAAACTTGATGGAGGTTTGTCACCGAGAAAAAAGATCCATCGTAAACAGAACGGATACGAGTCTTTCTAACAGTGCAGCTTTATTTGACATCTATCAGCCACAGGTGAAGAGACTATCTTGTCGAAAAGGGTTTTGAGACGAAATTATAGTCATCGTTACGACAGTCAGTGATAATGTCACAAACGATCATCACAACTCAAAGCGGTAATGCGGTAAACCAATACACAGGAATAAAGAGGACCATCAACAATTTTCAGGAGTTTTACGTGGGCCTAACGAGATTTTGATAACCAACAAAGTTTTTGCAAGTCTTCCGCAATCTCTGATTCACACCCTATGTTTTGAGTCAGTGAATAATTACCATGAGGATATCGAGTGGTTTATAAAATTGGGCTTCCCAGTTTCATACATGAATATATCCGATATAAAGATGTCAAGCGTTGGACGTTGGAATTTGTCTTGTCAAAGTCGGACAAATATCGTTCCTCTTATTCGGGGAGACTTTTATGGGATTTTTCACATTATTGTCTGATTGAATAAATTTTTTCAAGAAGTCGTAGCCCTCGCGAAATCTCCTCCTTAGCTACAGTTTTTTGTTCGAGTTCGACCCGAGCATACATTCCATCTTTATACGATTCTCATGGTATGCTTCAGTATTTGTCAGAAAAGCGAAAACGTACCTGGTGCCCATGATATTACACCCTCGAGCAGTAACTTTACCTAATATATTTTTATTCGGATTCTTCAGACCCGTTTCTCGTCCCGTATCTCCCCCGAAAACCATGAGCACCCTCGCGGCTTCTCCTTTGCGAACAGAGCAACAGAGGGATGTTCTCCTACCCCCATGACGAGTGCCACGCACTCTGACTCAGACAAAGAACGAAAAAAGAAACGTTTCTTTGCACAAGCATGTATCTTTACCCGAGCATGTGATGCGGGCTACTTTTCTCAAAAGTACGACACGAGGAAAAAGTACGGGCCAAGGAGGGTGGCCGAGAGAAAGCATCCAGCTGTACAACGTCACGAGTCTGCTCAGTGGTTGTCATGATATTTAGAGTTCGCAGTGTATAAAGATGCAGGTATTGTCTTCAAATAGTGGCAACACTCGACGTCCGTCGGATCGCAAACATAACCCTGATATCATCAGTGAAACCACTCGACCAAACTTATTTCAAAAGCTATGCCACTCAATATACTAAGGGCAGATGAGACATCAGTCAGGAAGTTGGCGGGCATTGCAGCGTTACAGCGGCGTACAAGACCTACATTGACTATCGACTCAAATGCTCTAGTTACTGAACTGAAGTAACGGAATGCTTGACTTTTGGCTTGAGGCTTTCTGTAAACCACCCAGCTTCTACTGTTTGATCAATTCTCCATCAGCTTACTGTGTGAAGCTAATACTATACCAAGTCTATGCTGGGACGGAATATCTGTGTTTGATGGGACTCGAGTTACAGACGTTGGACTCTCAGATAGGGTGTCTAGTTATGATAGTTAGACCTGAAACTGTACGCGAGATCTTCATCTGTCTGAATTCAATTAAGAGTAATACGGAATTGATCTTGCCCTACGCCCGATTTTATCACAGCTCCATGCTGGTCCGGAAAAGCTTTGCATTTGAAGGCAGAAAAAAATGGTTTCTGGCGATGAAAAATTTCATGAACTTTCCTCAACAAGGTCTTTCCGACCACGTGGGCCCTGGTGGACCTACATCCCTAGACAGCTCGAGGAGGCGAGCAGCGAGTTTTGGCTCATTTGCAAGTCAGATCCACGATACAATTAATTGCTTGCCGCATTAGTTTCATGTTTCCCATGGCTTAGCAAGAAGTCAAATTATGCTGATGGATACACGTAATGGATATCTGTTTTAAGCCTCTTTACTTTTCATTACCGAGATAGTCTGATTTGACGAAACTCGGTAATGATTTTCTGTTTATTTGTATGATCCCAAACTGAAACCCGAATAAAAGAAATCCTGGCAAAGACGTTTGATCACATTTTCTGCGAAATTATTAGAAAAAAGTTTCTTGCTTCACCCTGTTACATGGTACGATGATTCTCCTATACGTTTTTGTGTCTGATTTTGTATCTCGCAGTTGTCCTCCCGCTGTCATACTCACTATTCCTCTTGAACTATTCGCTACTGCTCCCAACGTACAGCGTGCAGGGTACAATTATCACAACTGTCCAAACAAGTTAGCATCTCTCGTAGTACGATGGTGGTTCATATTCCAAAGCTGGTTGGGACGGCGCAGTGGTGTAGCTAGCTTGAATAACGCTGGCCTCCAAATTATCCTACCTCGACTACATTTTGCAGTCTGCACCTGCAGTTAACCTGTCGTTGCACACGTGTTACATTACATATTCGCCTTTGGTCAGAAAAGTAGTCAGTTCACGGCCAATTTTGAGTCGAGTGAATTGATACTGATGTATGATCCTCGAAGATCCATACCATTATTCATTCATCGCTAGAGTAATACTTATAATTTCTAAGCAGACATCGGAGAAACTTGACAAAGCACATAGATATGATTATACGACAAGCTTGAGAAAGCTTTGTTCTATTTTTAGTCGATATCAGTTCGCGGAAGAATGGGGATTCACTTGAAGCGAAGTAGATTTTAGATGCAGCGGAAAATGACGTTCGTAACGCCTTTGGATACTTTTATCTAGAAGTTATGCAAATTAGTTAGGAAACTTGAGTGATAAATAAAGTATGTATAGTCATCATGTGCTTGGCGTTCTTATCCTATTCAGGTGGAAACTTTTCATACACTACTTCTAGTCTTTTTTGCTCGGTGCATCATCCCCCATCGTCATATTTAAAGCGATCGTTTCGAAGTGCAGTTTACGAAGATACTGTAACGCACGGCTTCTTTTTTACTTTCAAAACGTTATATCCGCAAATTCATACACTGGTATTTGATTAGATTCAACGCAATAGCTAATCCCTGCGGTATTTTAATCTTCAATAGAAACCCGATAGCATTGTCTCACCCCTGAATAACCCGGCTATATAAATAAACTGATACAAGTTGGCCGGTTTACAGAGACCAACGTGGCACCAGGAGTACGAGTCACCCTTGCGGTCAGACTGTTGGTCAAAACGGTGGCTTGCCATGGTGTTGGGTCGGTGCCGGGTATCTCTAACAGCACTACACAGAAGTCCCAATGAGGCAATATATTGGCGCAAGCGGGAGTCTGTCGAGATATCGCGGTCCACCGGACAAACTTGTTCTCCTCTTATCTCCCGGATACCCTCCTCCCCCACTCGCATCGTCCTTCGCACACTTTGCGCAAGCTGATTTCACCGTTATCAATAATTGACCAATTCGGTGCTGGGCAGGAGGTTTTGTTACGGTTGTACATCGATAAAAGATACGGAACTTTTGTATTTCGTAATAAAGTGTCAAAGTTCGGTATTTCCAAAACACAGGAGTAAAGGGAAGCTAAAGTCCCCGACTCCCGCGGACGGTATAACGATAAGTCGCAATTTCTTGAGATTACACCCTTGGCACTCGGCAGACTTGGAAAGTGATGTTTAAGTATTTATCGACTTTACGCGAAATTCCCATTTTTTCAACTTTACCTCACTGATGGGGTTCGTCTTTTCAAGGTTATTACTTTCAGCGAACCGCGTGCTCCGGGGAAGCATTTCAAATGCCATTATATATACTCCTGCAAGGTCGTGTTTTTCATTTTTCTTATGGTTCACACTGAAATTTTTCGGCATCCCCATTTCCCATTTGTTCTCATTGGATCATCATCCATCCTTTGTGTCAAGTTTGGAAGACCACTTCATCAATAACAAGCTATGCTTTTCAATTCGCACAACAGGGACATTAAACATTTTCGATGATTCCCCATTCAGTTGATGTACAGAATAGCCTCGAGGCCAAATATTGAGTGATTATGCGAGCCTAAAGCCAAGTGTGTACGTGCTTTACTGCCTGGTACATTCAATAACCGTTATGCCAGCGCGACGGTCATCTGAATGAATTTTCCTCCTGAATATGTACACGAACGTATCCCTTTATCCACGTTTGTGGTAACGTGAAGGTATAAAATCTCACTATATGGCTGAAACGTTATGGTGTATCTCTGCAACGTTCAAGCACTCATGATAAAACTATCAACGATGATATGACTGGTGAAATATGATACGTCGACGA
The DNA here is from genome assembly GCA_018420115.1 of Euura saliciscinereae. Classification (NCBI taxonomy): domain Eukaryota; kingdom Metazoa; phylum Arthropoda; class Insecta; order Hymenoptera; family Tenthredinidae; genus Euura; species Euura saliciscinereae. Next base: position 12,629 of record JAFFZH010012030.1, read on the forward strand.
TGCTCACAAAGAGGAAGAGCACTCAAAACTGTTGATAACAACAAAACCACAGCGACACGAAATTATCACAAGCCTCTACCCCAGCAGCCGGTAAAAGATTCCTATGCATTTTTATGTACAACACAACTCAATTGAAGACTGTGCTTAACAGTTCTCAAAAGTACTGCAAGGCCGGTATAAATGACGTTAACGTTGATGGTCAGAAACTTTCCAAGTGCAGTAGAGGTATCGTCGCGTTTTGCAAGCTGCGATACTACTAGTTCAAAGGAATATACTTATGAGGGATGGAATGAAGTAGGATAGATAAGGGGTGCACTGTGCACTGACCACAAGCATGTACCCTGAGCCATGAACGCAAAGGTGGTAAGTTTTAATTTCTTTTCCACTCTTTCACGTATACATTGCACATGCATTGCTCCCTGGCGGGTGGACTCATGGCTCGCGAGAGGAGAATCTTACTTGCTCGAGATCATGGCCCCGAGTGGTTGAGCGATGCTATGTTACACAAAGGTATATACCGTGAGTAATTACTATCCCCTTCGGCATAGTGGATGAAGGTCCTTTTGATAATCAGATCATTAAGACTTCAGAATAATATTGGATTTACCATTTCAACGTCTCGATTCATCTGATATCAATCTATGAAAAGTTGATTTATGACATTGATCAAGAGACGGGGCATTCCGAGGTATAAATGTTAGAAAACCAAATCGAACCGAGTCACAGAGTATCAGCATCTGCTGCGAGGAGCACGTTCGTCCGATACAAACCACTTTTTCTTTCACTTCTTCTTTTTCTCCTTTGTCTTTATGAAATATGCATTTCACTATATGCTACAGTGCAGGGTATAGGTACTTTCAGAATTCATGTTACATCTGCAGTCATTTCGCGAAGAAGCGAGCCGTGTCCGTGTTCCGTGAAATATTTACTATGCACGTTGATATTACTATAGTTTGTCAACGTCCCTACCTTCCATCGGTGTGCATTTCTTATAGTATCATCAAATATTCAGAGGACCATTTTTCCTGGAGTTTTATTTTAGTCAAGCATTTTTCTTTGAACTAGTCCGGTTCTGTTACAGACTGGAATTATGTAGATTTCATACCATCGGTGGATTCTGAATCGGTGATTTTCCAAAATTCTTCTTTTGAATATGCTTGGTTGTACTCTGGGAATTAACATTGAAGCGAATGTCTAGTACCCAGACAAGGTCCTCGGGGGCAAAGTACCTCATCCTTAACCGGACATAACGGATGGCCTCATAATATCATGCCATATCGCTAACGCTTCAGAGATAAGGTTAGCTGCGCTTGAGGGCGACTGCGCCACCAAGATTACGCTGGGCAAGCACGTAGTCGTGGTTTTACTACCGGGATTGACAGCGGCCGATTGATTGCACCTTTCCTTAGAAAATGAATTTGACTCGTATCGTAGAGCATGGAAAATTAATTTTCTCTGATGTGGAAAACATACTAAATTATATCCGCAAATGGTGGATGATAGTAACGTTTGAGGTATAAAATGCCGATATCACGAGTAGGAAATAAGTGTATGTGAAGCCGCAGAATTGCCTAATAAAAATTGTGGTCTGAGATGCGGGTGTAGGAACTCTTGGAATTGGAAAAACCTGCGGAAACGCGAAGCGTGTATTTGACGGATCCGTAACTTTATTTACGTTAACTTTTTCTTGATACAATTTTTGCACGAATCTCTAAGTGCTTTTGGCATGGAACTCGCAGTATGTTGAACTCGGAGGCAAAAGTAGAACAAGTCTTCGTATCTGGTAAGAAGCTGCGACGATACTCTTAATTTGAGTGCAGGCGATCGGTGCACGAGCAGACGGCGAACATATATATTTTTCACATGAAACGGAACGGACCAGTTTCATATCTATATATTCATACACGCATGCGTAGGGCAGTGTGCCAGGGAGCAATGAAGCTGATTGTATTGATATACCCTCCACCTCTTCCAAATCGGGTCGATTTATCGGAGACACGAGATTTTTCTAAACTTGCACTTGTGAGGAAATGTTGATTATTGTTACGTCAAGGATTCCGAGGTTTCGTAATGTAGTATAATGACTTGGAGGTCAGTGTTACATTTGTATATATCGCCTGAGCAGCAATGTTTTATGAGCGTAGCGTGGAAGCAGTTAATTTAAATTGGTAACATAAAAGGTGGAATTGTTAAGCGTAAACTTTCTTGGGCTAAAATAACAACCCGGTCGTATGACTTTGACCTAATGAAATATTCATTACATCTTCAAGTTGTTTGGTAAGTACACCCTGTATGGCAATTGTGCCACGTCCAACTGCCCCTCACTTTGATAACTTGTCTGAAAAAAATTGTTTACATTAAACCGTCCGCTTTGCACATTAAATGTGGACGTAATTATTGAAATTAATTCGACGATATACATTGTTATTACTGCCTAAACTTTTGCACGGGCTTTAATTCCGTTGAAACGATAAATCGAAATCATATGCATGATACACAAAATTTATTGAGCACTAAAAACTAGCTTTATTCATCGTCATCCAGTTTTCGTTATATTGACGACAAACTAGCATACTGCGATTATTATAATTGGAAACATCTGATCTGTATATTGTTGAGCGGTTCTTCTTGGTAATTATTACTACTCAATGTTGAGTGGCCTCAGTACTGATGAACCAAAGTGGTTTGTCCTTCTGAGAACTTTCACGGATTTGGTAGAATACTATGTGAGGCGCCAAGGAGGTTGAAGTAGAAGGCGAAAGGCCTTGTCATAATCAGGGTAGGTCTACTAACTCAAGTGTGAAAGTGGGATTAAACCGATCCCAGAGTTCATGGTGGTAGAAGACCGTGCAGAAATGAGCGCATGCGGCTAAAGCTCATTTCCAGTACATGTACAGAACTGGCAAGGTCTCTTTCACATCTTTTCGGTAATCCTTGAATTAAGAATTATCATGATAGTGAAAAAGCTAAGCAACTCTACACAGCAGAGTTCACCCCCTTCGTGTCACCTCTGTTGTGGAGACCAACACAATCTCTTGAACCCTCCTACATCGTACACTTGGCAGCGTTCATGCAAATCGCTGTTATTTCATCACAGTATTGTGGTTGGACGTTAGATAGCAATGCGAAGGCTACACTCGTAAGTTAGACTGTCGAATTTGCAAATCGTAACTAGCAGCAAAAATTGAAGGTTTTTTTTCTGTTCTCCAACATTGTGGCCGTCACACAAAATCGGGCGTCGTTCGGTGGCATTGCCGGTACAGAACGCGAGTAAGAAGGTCGAAAATGAAATCCGGAAATCATAGATTTTGCTAAGGTTTCGCTGGTTTCTTCAGGTTGTCCTCGTTTCAGAAAAGAAATAGGATAACGAAATGAATGATGAGGGCAATTCAAACCTAGATTCTTGTTAGCTTCTGCGCAAAAATGTGCCAAATTTATTTTTATTGCTACGAGGAATTCAAATATGCGATTAAAGTTGCCTCCAGACTCATTTGGAAACACCGCATTAACGGTGAGTGGGGAACCGGGATTCCACCCCTTTCACGGAAACTAATTTCGGGGAGCGTGCTGCTCTTTCGCCTGTGGTAGTTGCTGCAAATTAACACGATATGGAATAAATTAAGTCTATGTACCAGAGACCATTATCGTCGCCATGCAAGGTAGTAACACTACTAATTTCGTCACGTGCACGTAGTAAAATTCGGCGTTAGGGTGCATCCTTGAGCGAATGGATACATATCAGTAATTAAGATCCAGGCGCTTTTCCACAAATCTGTTTCGAATTACACAGAACTCGAGCGAGCTTTCTCAGGTCTACACAGTGTGTTCTCATCCCAAATTAAATGAAAACTCATGACCGAAAAGAAGTAGACGAACGTTATGATGTTTTGTTTTTTTCCCCTGATCAGTCAGATTGGTCTAAAAAATTTGAAGACCACGTTGAGTAATTTTGATCCGTAATTATAGTCGATGTATTTACCTGACCTGGTAAATGTTGGATTGGTAGAATAAAGAACGAATAATTCGATTGCTCCTGCACCACCGCGATCGATTGCACCGACCAGGTTCGTGTCTGCCTTCAACGCGGTACTCGTGCGTGGTCCAGGTACAAATATCTAACTATTTACATTACTCTCTAGTAGGGTCACATGGTTTCAATGTAAAGATAGACGAATGTTATGCAAGTCCCCATTAGCGTTAGTCGCCTACAGCACAATACTCTACTGCTAATTAGCGGTTCAATAATAGCAACCTGAGTGCGTTATACGTGAAACAACACAATACCCCATTCGTGTTTCGTTAGTGGAACGGTGTAATTCTATGACCCTGCCAAAAGTTCTTAATTCGGTGTCGGCCAACAGTGCAGCGCTAGTCGAAAAAACCACGCTATCATACTTGAAAAGAGTCCGAAAGCCAAAAAATAGTTAGAATTATAGATAAAGTATATTCTATGATTTTCAGTTTCATGATATGATGTATAACCACCCCTTGCACCTACATGACGAGGGGCATCATTTGAGTAAACATTATTAACAGAATGAGGTAATATCCAACGGTCGTGGATAGCAACGGTCTGAAGCCCTCCCAGGGGCTACTGAGGGTTCCGGGAAACACCATGATATCATGCGTAGGCACGGGCAACCCGCAGTAGGGGTGGCAGGGGTGGAGAAACCCTCCAACGGATTACCAAACATCAGCCAGAACATTAACACGTTTGACGCTTACTGGCGAGCTAACTCGCTCAATAAATAGCGAAACAAAGCACGCTAAGCTCATTTCTGTGCACCTATTTGCAACGTCCATCGCACAGATTCAACAAATCACCATCAAGTGTGCAAATATAGTGCGAAAATAGATGGAGAACCTCTGGAGTACGGCGTCACCGTCGCAAGAAATGGTCGATTGCGTTCGTGACAAATTATAAGAACGCAAGAATAAGTTACACATGAGGGCATCGTATCGGGTGAGACATGAACTTCGTACAAAGTCACCTTATTAGTTGAGCTTAAACGCGCCCCCGCTACTTCCGTCCCCGGGTTCTAGGGCCATTTTTCTTTTGCCTCTGTGCCCGTTAACTAACAGTAGGGTGTTCCTTGACGCTGGGCACCTATCCACGCATTGCGAGCCTAGGCACGTCTGCGACTAATCTAACCGCAAACAGACCATTAATATAGCTTCCTAGACCCTGTTCGAATACGTCCCCGTACCGTCCACCGGAACTAACTGCGACAATTAATACTGGGTAAGGTCTGGTGCATCGAATTTTACGGTTGATGAGAACGTTTACTACGATGAATTCAATTTTAAAGTTTCGCGATAACTACATTGCCAATTTTATGCTGCGTGATTTGTTCGCAACGACAGTGTCACTGAACCCTGGTCTGATTTAGCCTGGAGCACTATTCGAAAGTGGGACGTGAATCGTCACCATGAGGGTACAGAGAAAATTACAGGGGCGACGTGATGCACGATGAACTTGAGAAATAAAAGCTCCTATTTACCTTCATTTGCAGACGACATTAGAGGATGGGATAATACAGTCCGCTCTCTGAGTAGTGCCGCTCTGAGTAATTCCGCTTC
>JAFFZH010012030.1:18218-55692 GCA_018420115.1 Euura saliciscinereae
GAAAACAGGCGTCAAAAAGTGACTTTTTAATGCCTGTGCCGTAAAAAAATATTGTATGGGGCGTGCGCAGAAAGTAACTGTTCAGCAAAGTTATGTTTTTAGTACCCGCGGTTGCTTTACCAGGTAAAACCAACGGCTCGTACGAAAAACATAACCTTGCCGAATAAACAGTTACTTTCTGCGCATGCCACATAAATATCTATTTATGTCCAATTTAGAACAAATTTATTGTTTTTAGGGCATTATGAATATATGAGTATTCACTATTTAGAACTACATATACTATCTAAATTTGACCAGCTCTCGCCGTGGCCACGTCGTCAGCTTTTTGACTTATCTAATTTGACCAATCGCAACACGACGTTTCGTTTTTTGTAAGAATTTTTTTTCGCCAAATTAAAACACGAGTTTTGTAATTTTTTTACGAAAACCATGACCAATAATATAGAATCTGTAGTTGGAAATAGAAAAAAAATTCAACCACGGTTGTGACGAAAATAGTGACAAAAGTGACCATTTGGTCGAAAAAAGTGCCAAAAAGTTACTTTTCTAAAAAAAAGTGACAAATAATGAGAAAAGTGACCAGTTACCAGCCCTGCATATTTTCAGACGGTACAAAATTCACTGATCGCTGATGCACTCTCTAAGCAGTACACCAAGATCTTCAGTCTATTTTGGAATCTGAAGTAGAAAACACATGTACTGCTCCAGAAACATAGAAGGACAGGTAAAATGAGCGAATCGATACACAGTGGTCGGATGAAACCGGGTTGACTCTGACTGTCACGGACCAAGATTTCAGATCGAGATGTAATTGCACATTGATGTGCCTGCCGCACTTGAAATAGAATGACGAAAATTATTTATTGGTTGGCAAGGGCTATTGAGAGTGCTACTGAAGCCGAATAGAAAAGGAATTTTCATGTTTATGGCAAATTGGATGTGTTTACTAAATACCAGCTCATCATATAATTCCAGCATGCAGCTTCATAAACGGAGAGAGTACGATGATCATGAGCTCAAAGGATCCCAAGGTAGACGATTTATTTCGTGTGCACGTCGATACTTAATGGAAAGCAATAAAGCTTGCCTAACGCTGAGATACCTCGGAGTAAAATCGTGAAGATAATTATTGTCAGTGAATGATAGGGTTCTGTCCGAGTGTTTGTTGCTTGCACCAGAATCTGAAGGCTGAAAACATCCACTTTTCCATGCGGATGGCTGAAGATTACAACAAATCGCGGCTTTATGGAGAGTCAAAGTTTTTATGGCGAAAAACATGATTTTCCGACTGCGAAATACCCCCGTTCATCAACCAGGGAAAATAAAACCTTCCTCATATTTGCGCTCGTGGAAAACCTTTCATCTACCAGCCGCTAATAGGAAGCGTATTCCATTCTGTACCCACCGCTATCCTATCAACTTCCTTTGGGCTATGCCTATGATGTCTGTCCACCGCAAACGTGTTTCCTCTATAAAAAAGTAGAGGCGTACCTACCCAGACAAACGTATGCGGAAAATACGTCCACGGGCTCTGCTGTCTGTCCTGCCACTGTCCTCGTTCATGCCACCCCAGGGCACAGACTGCTTGTTCCGCGTTAGTTTAGGATACACATTACCCAGGCTTTATGCCTCCGTAGACGCAAGCGAAGCTCCTCTTTTCTGCAAGGAAGGGAGAGAACGGGCCCGGAGCTCCGGGCGTACATCCCAACGTTTACCAAAGAATGACGAACCTTCGGGCATCCTTTCCATCCTTTTGTAACTCGGCCGGATGGAAAAATAATAAACTCTCCGTTGGGTACACGGAAGTTGACCCGAGGCAAGAGAAAATAAATTTCCACCAACGGTATTCGGAAAAATTTAAATAACTTCGTTCCGATATCGTTGGATGAATTTTTCAGCACAAAATCTGCGAACCACATACATAGAAGTTCTAGTTCCAAGTGCTTCTCTCGCGTGGTAGTTGCTTTCCGAGTAATAGACAACCGCACACTGCTTGCGGAGCAATCAGCTTCGTACTAAGCACCAACGAGTCTTAGCCGTCGACATTGTCTCTTATTGCACGGCTGTTGCACCTCTTGTAAAACGGAGTGCTTCGTGCTTTTCACTCTAGTCCAGCGAAGTCAACTACATACGGCGCTTTTCGTAATAGAAGCGCACCGTGAATTTTCAATTAAATTTCACGCGAATGAAGGCCATGTATCCTCAGGTGTGCTCACTCGTTCCAACTTTTACCTTTTCTACTTTCGGTTCATTCGGAAATCTCTACAAAATTAAATCTCACATTTTATCCACTTGTGGCTATTTATCATTGCACTTCTATGCAGTCAAATCTTCGATATGATCCTGGAATGATTATTTCAATTTTTAACCGTACAAATTAAAACCCAGGAATTCTAGATTCAATTCCAAGTACCGCATAAAAAGACACAAAGCTTTCAACTTATTTTTCAGACGTAAAGTAATGTCAACCGTTCACTTTGATTTAGTTGTTTTGCCCTGACCCGAGTTGTCAGCTGCGTCATAACAATGACTGCACCAGAATTACTCGGCTGTCGGGCAAGACGACGGTTGAACATGCCGTCTCGGCTTTCTGTCGGGTGGCGGTTCTGGTCGTCATCCCTGGAATCTGTCGCAACAGTTTTCATCAGTGAACCAAGCACCCAGAACTATAGGCAACCCCTGTATCACTGCCAACTACAAATTGCTCGACTCTTTGTCCAGGCCTCCCTCCTGACCATGGTCCATGATAGAATCAACAAATTCACAACGAAACGAAGGGTCTCTCACGGTTCTATAATAATTAGAAAAATGTCTAAAGATTAATTAAACTGGCTAAATTAGACAACTTGAAGGTTCACCTGTCACTTTCCCTCAAGATAGGAGGAAACTCGAACCTAATAAGCGCGTGATGTCGACTGTGGGTGATAATTTCTGCGTAGCAAATGGTTATTGGGATGAATGGGCACCATGTGCTCGAGTCTAAGTTTGGCGTATAATTAAACTTGACAGTAAATGTTCATGGGTAATTGTGATTTGGCATTAGATGAGGAATTGTGATGTTCAGCAGCGAGGGTCTCAGACAATGATGGGATGATGTATCGTGACGTGTTCTTGAGGCTCTGGCAATGAACGCGAAACTTCTCCGAAACGAATAAGCTTTCTCGTCACTCTGCTAGAAGCATTTCATTTGCAACTATGAAAGGTAACCAGTGATTTTCGATGTGACATAATGTGTTCACAATGTCAGCCCAATGATGAAATTTATACTACGCAACATTGACCCGATTATTTCGACGATGCAAATTTTGAATCGTCGGCACTGAAATGATGTGCTCATTCACATATGCGTCTGTTTCTGAATGAGTAGCCAAATTACGTCAGTTAGATTCCACGTACGATCATTGTTGCGGTATTTTTGTTGTATCTTTCTAATACTGAAACAAACGAACTTCTCCCCTTTGCGCTTCGTGGTTTAAAGCTCAATTGAGCATCGATCGATTCAAATTCAATTTTCGATTCTATGGATTTTCAAAAATAGGTGGCAAAAACATTTCTGCCTTCGTGATTGAAGCTCGTATTACGGAGCTGCAATTCGGAAATTGGATACGAAAGATCTTGTATGAACTGAGTCTGACGATCACGATCCACTCTAGTATATATAACTCAATTAGATGGGACTTGAAATTTGTAACCCTTTTTATTTCAGAATTTTAATAACTCCGCGAAACGAATGGGTGGGTCGGAATTTAGGTTTCCAATTTTTATATTCGTGCGCCCTTAGCAGGTACATTTAAATCATGCCACACCATCAACTGTCAACCCGGCACATTCCACTAATATACGAGGGTTAAAAGCGGGTTAAACAAACGTTATTCTTACCGCCAGAGTTCGGGTCGTGGTTTCTCCCAAACACGTCACTGACACATGCCTCGGACGGCATGTGGCGGTTATTTCATGCTTGGCTGCTGCCAATGTCTCGTGCACGTCGGGTTTGGCTGGCGCTAACCACCAGGAGCCTTTGCTCTCTGGTGTTTCGATCTTCCTGTGACCCTTCCGAGAATTTTCCATACCCCCTGCATGTTCACGAGTCCTCTGTTTACACCGTGTGATAACTATGTGACAAGTGATACTTCCACTACCACAATCTGAGACTCCTCTCACGTAAGATTGCTACTTTGCATGGCAAGCGTATGAACGCGGCTATAGATGCACGACTGATAGCTCTGTGTGCAAGCAGCCCCATATCCCATCAGGGATGAAAAGAATAATTTTTCAAATAACCAATATTTCTACCGTCGAACATCTTTCGGTAACCTCTCGAAGCATACAATTACCTCTCGATATGAAGAAGTCTTGTAAATGTTGTAATCGTAAAGTTTGACTTCAGGTTTGTAACCAGGGCGGCTGAAAACTATTAAATCATTTAGTTACAATTTAATTCGGTATAGGTACTTCTGATTCATCAGATTCGTATTCATGGACCCTGCATACCAAAAATGAATCAAATCGGCTGAGTGATCACTTGTTTTCGACTCGGTGTTGTTGGACAGCAGTACCATGCTTTAAAGGGTCAAAGTGAAATATTCTGGCGAAATAAACGGTGTCAACGGCATGTGCTATGCTTTCTATACCGAAAGCCACAAACCGACAGGAATTTCGGAAGGCTGACAGTGCAGTGGCGAAAGCAAAACTTTGGAACATGGTGTGACTATTTTCTGAACACAAATTCAGCCCTGTTGCAACGCCATGCGTTGGTGCATAGTTGTGGGATCACAAGTTACAGCAGAGTTCATACATTGGGTCGATGGTTACAACCGCAATTTACCGGCAGTAAAGTGACCACACGATCTTATTGCTGTTATGTATTCTGTTGGCTTCCCAGTACAGGAGTCGGCGTTAAGGTATACGAGGATTTGAACGGTTCTTCCTCTGGTGTACCACCCCGTGTGTCATTCGGCGGGCATTAAACCATTCCGTTCGTGTGCACATGAATTTGTTTGCATCTGTGTAGTAGGACATTGTGTACCTACTTTGCGCGAAAACTTATTTACAATATTGCACCCTCTGTTGTAACAGCCGTTACGCGAGAGTGTTATTAAATTTTCTCCCAGTTTTAGCTAATGTGTACGGGAAACATACGATATGAGCTACGAGCTTGCGACCTACCACGCGAGAGCTCCGAACATGGTAAAGGGGTTGGGTGAATCAGAGGCGGAAACGAAACGGGAAACAAAAGCTAAAGTGATACCGGCTTGCTTCCTAAATGCGTCATTCAACCAATCGGTTTCATTCGCAATTATATTGTCACCCCGCGAATCCTGAACTCAAATCCGATTGCTGGCCAATTCATTTGTCTGAGAAGATAAAAGTTTTGACGGTTCGCAAGTTCCGATTAACATGACATGATTGTGTTATCTTTTGTCTTTCACGATTTCCAGAACAAGTTCAATTTGACGATTCTGATTGGCTGGGGTCAGTTGGGGCGAATGTGAGTGTTATGAAGCATAATTACCGGCCCAGTACTTCCGATGAAGCCATCGAGGGTTAAAAATGTTTCGGAATCGGTGCAATTACTCAGAAACAATAAGTAAGTATCGTCGAGTAAAGGCGCCCCGTGTTTTTCGCCGAATTCTTTCGCCCAAAAACCACAAAGTTATCCATGATGTGTTTGAACCTGTGAAATATATGCGATATATGCGATTGTCGGTTTCAGCATGCTTTGCAAACAACCACGAACAAACATGACGAATGTATGATTCGAAACAAAAGAATACGCGCAAATAGTCACTGACAGCCAGCATTTGTCAAAGGAGTTCACCACCCCTGCTAGTACAATACCTAAGTTTGAGTTTGTTTGAGTCTATTTCTATAAAACCGTGCGTCGAACAGATAGCTACAGATACTTGAGGCCCTTCGTTCTTTTCAAATGCACACGCGTGGGCGATTCGATCAAAAATTTGTCGTCGGTATCGCTGAGGAAGAAAGCACCGCATCGCGTAGCGTTCGTCTCCGGATAGGCGGCGATAAACGAGCCAGCCAGCGTGAGATCTTGATCGATGCCAGAACTGGGTCAAACTGAACAAACTGTGCGGGGAAAATAGCTTCACCACCGATATTGTTGTTATACCCAAATTGCTGCTTGTCTCGCATCTGAAGCCCAATTAACTTTTTCCCCAAAGGCGAGCGACAACTCATTGCCAAGACCAATAGAGGTTTGTCGGATGCCTCAGTAACAGAAGAACATGAAGTAATGAAAATAATTGCCTCATCAAAGCTGTCGTCAACCGGAAATAGCACAGTACCATATTTGGAGTACACGTCCCAATTTCATATCTCAATTCATTTGACTTGAGTCTAAAACTGTGTCTGTTCCGTTTTTCATTCTTGTTGATATATTAAACAAAACTTGGTGATTCTTGATAGGATCTTGGAGACATGAGATGATCTATGATCCTCGGTTTCTAATTATTTACGCATGATTTGTATGAAAGTTTGTTACTGCAGTATTTCATTCGGTTATCATTTATCATAAAGTTTGATTACACGTGGTGGATCTGCGTGGACGAAATCCACCTCTACCCGACTTTAAGCGACTTGTAGACAAAAAGAGGGCTGTAATTCACAACAACCACAATAGCATTCTCCTCTGGCGTTACAGCAAGCAAAACACTCGCTTTTGCGCCAGGCTGCTCATCTAGAGAATGAAGCGAGGGAAAGGATCGCTGTTCACTCACGAACAGAATTACATACCGAACTTTCATATTACATCATATGTTGCCATTTACAAAATGTCAACTACCCCATTTTCTACAGGACCAATCGTGTTTGTTCATTTGTGAAATGAATTTCTGGTCTTTTGATGTATAGCCGGAATCATGAAGACCAAGAAAAAAGCTAGGAGATGTATAAATAATATTTTGACCATTTACGTTGCAGACCATTTCATTGTCGAGCATTTTGTATAAATATGTTATTATTGAGCTCCACATTCAAGCCATAAAAGTACCGTAAAACCCGCTATTAAACTTGTGATTTTGTTTATTTTTCATTACAAAACTCGCGAGCCGTAAAATCCACCATAACCTGAAGGGGATCAAGGAAGGCAGGCCGGTCGTTGGTCTGACTTTTATAAAGCTGCCTCAAGACAATTGCGTTCTTCGTCTGTTCGTCGTCCCCCGGACTTATCCGGTAAATTTAACACCGTGTGGACTCGTATCTGACCTCCCTCCGAGTTTCTACTCTCCACTCTCCAATTCCACCTTTTACACCTCTTTCGTGTCACCCGCAGGGCCATGGTACCTACCCGGGATTTCATTCGGTCGACAGTCGCCAAAATATACGACCTAACTGCGACCTCGCGTATACACCTGGTGGCTAGGGCTCCGTTTATTACAGACTTTACACCCTACCATAGGCGTGGGCCAGTTTTACCGTAACTGACGTTTCCCTTAGGAAACGTGCGATATAAATATCGTACTGCGTACCTGGGGCCAGGCCGCATATACCATACGCGTGAACATTGTGTGTGTGTGTATAAAAAACGGCACAAGAGAGCGTATAACAAGCACCCCTCGTCTTGGTGTAACTTAAAGAACACCAAATTGGAGATAAGGGTAGGTAAGGTTGGACATATTTCTTTGGTGGTTATGTGGGGCTCTCGGGATCTAACTTCTCCGCTTGGTAGGTATATATGTTGAATAGATCGTGGATGTAGGTATCCCTGTTCCACATCCTCGGTGTTGAGGTTTAACCTCCATCTTTAACCATACCTACGTTTTTTCTCAACGTAATTTGACAATAGCAAATGGCGGAATAACTGCAGTCTGCTATTTCTTCCGCATTGCATGGAAATTTACATTCTCAAATAGGTGAGTTTTTCTAAAGTGGACGGAGATCTCTGTCAGCTGGATGTGGAAAAACAAGAAAATGAGACAATTTGACAAATTTATCTGTAATGGAATGATAGCTTGTTGGAATGTCGCGAACGGTTTACATTACCCGTACTTTGATGTCCTCAAAAACGTTAGCAGCAGCTTACTTCTTTATCCATTTCATCTGACTCTCTGCCGGATAAGATATAAGGTCGGAATTACTAGCAATGTATGCATACGCTGATGGCGCTATTCGGAAATAGCATCCTGGCAATGACAGCGTGTCAAATTTACGTCATGACGTGCTACCAGCGTGACAAGAGAGTATAAATTTACATGACAGCAGGCGGGAGGGACGCGAGTCCACGTACCAACACCGGTGCCAAGGCACACCTTAGGTATATCTCTTTACCCACAGGCGACAGGGATTCCGTCTGAGAACCCCCCTCTGCGCGTGTACGAGACTCAGGCAAGGAAATCCAGATAGGCGGCTCATAAAGTGAGTAAGTCGAATGTCGAGTCAGCACTTTACCCGCTTCCTGACGACATTCCGAAAAATAAGTGAGATAAGCCTGGGCCGGATAACTTTGTACCAACTGCTGCGTGATCATTGATCCTCCAGAAATGATGACAAGAATATCACCTGTGCTTGCGCGAAAGCTTCGTCTGGTACTCTTCGATTGCCTTGATTTTTGCTACAGATATTTCAATTCTGAATTATGGAGAAGTCGACACGAATCTACGGTAAGATTTTTCATGTTTTCTTTTTACCGCTCTTGTCTTTCCAGTTGAGTTGTTCGAGCTTCTAAACTTGGACGTATCTATGGAGTTTGAAACAATGTGCGTCTTCGAAGTTGAATAAACCTGTCATTTCAACCCTCGAAGCTTTCACTTTTGTGTCAAAAAAGTACGTAAATCAGGAAGTCGAAAAGATATTTCAGAGCGACAGAGATTTGAAGGTATGTCTCGAAATCTATATAAACTTTGAGTGAACGATTCTGACAATTGACGAGCATTCAAATCATACCATGGAAGCTATATCGCTCTCACAAAATTTATTGAGATAAGTTTGTAGCGTTTGTTATGGTTTGCTGTACTGATGGAACCTCTCCAAGTCTTTTACCCCTGATTCGGAAAGCTGTAAAATGAACTTTTCCAGACGTCGCAAAGTAGAATTTGATGGAGTCCCGCCTCTCCTGGTTCGCGTTGCCTCTTTCATTTCAATCGACTGGACAAGAGTACAATAATTCCTCAAAGTAGTCGCCAGACTTCATTCACTGAGTAGAGCCCGGGTCAGGCAATAAAGAACTTTCTTTGATGCCTCCCCCTTGATGTAGCTGTATTCCGAACACATAGATATGTTCAAGCGCCAGCGAGTAGATACACAGAGGCACACAGACAAATATGGTCCAAGTTTTTGTCAAATGATTTGACCCGATTGAACCCAGTCACACCGTGCTGAAACTAAGTTTGAAAATTTGTGCGGATTGCCTATTCATCCCAGTTCAAACCAAGGTCGGCCCAGTCTAGACAGTCCGTTGATATAATGGTGTCATTTACCAGATGGTCCGTAATATTACTGGCATTATTCGGTCTCAGACGACGAAAGATCCGAATTAAAAATGTTCCTTTATTCGTAACGTGACTTTCGGAGGCTGAGTCAAATGTCTCGTCGAAGCCATCGGTGAGGGAGAGCGGAAATTGGTAAAGTGGGATGGTTTGAACAGGCTTTGTAGCCCCCGACTTTCCCAGTTTCCGGGATGACTCCACTCTCCAGGGTTGAACTTCATTTTCACTTTGATAGACCAGAGGGGTAGTGAGGACTTACGTAGGAGGTATTGGAATACCGAAGCAACAACGATTGATAAAAAAAAATTCTCGGTAGAACAGTGCATTAGTTCTTTCTTCGACGTGGGATTTGGCTGTAGCTATACGAAGAGTTTTCATTCAGTTAACCACTTTCTGTAGCAGCGGTATAAAACTTTTCTGTCCCGTTAAATGATTCGAAGCGATAAGAAAAAGTAGCATAGAACGATATACAAGAAAGGGAAACGAAAACAGAGTAAAAGATTCTGGAATGATTCTGTATGTGCGGTGTTTACTCAACGGTAAAAGTTGTGGATAGATACCACAAGCCGCACCGATGTCCAGACCCGAGCTGTAAGACTTAAAAAATACAATCCATTAGCTGAGAAAACACAGTGGGGATAAGGGTCCTTGTCAGCGCGGCCCATCATCATCGTGACGGTTGTCGGAACACCATCATGTAAGCGGAAAGGACAGGAAACAGAGTTTATCTCCGCAGGGGGTGCTTGTATGTACGCGCTGTAACTCTGCCGAAGATCCTGGTTGAGCCGTGGTAATAAAGAGCGAGCTTTGTGGTGAACGATATAATTTTTTGAAGCAACCGTCATTTAGAACGAACAGAATTCACCCTGATCCGAGAATTTAATGACACGGAATATCGTTTCAATAACCCGAAGCTTCAGCCACCCGATTGGGGGATGAAATACAGGCAGGTCAAATTGATCCATCTCACTGAATGACTGTGTCTCGTAAAGAGGCAGTGACGTGGTACGTACGCAGCAGTCGATTGTAACTAATCATTCCGGGAATAAATCTTATTGTTAGGATAGAGATTTTTCGTAACACCTGCATGGAAAGTTCGACCCCGCGCACTGTAGAGGGTGCGCGAAATGGCTGATTCCCTTACCGGCCGAGAGCCGTGCCGGAATGTGGACATTCCGGCACGCTCCTCAGTCGGTAAGAGGATCAGCTGTCTCGCACATTCTCCACAGTCCACGAAGTCAGACTTTCCATATCAGGTTTTATACAAAAAACAGGATGTGGATCTCGTGCGGGCTGGCGATTCCTAACTCGTGTGAATGCCGACACTCGCCTTCGGCTCGTTCGGCATACCACACACTCGTCCGGAATCGCCAACTTCCCGCACTTGATGCACAATATACTATTTTCTGCTCTGGCCACGTCACAGAGGACGTGAGTCTGAATCGAGCGAAAACGAGACGGAGTGAAAACACGAGAATCCAACCTACACCACAAATAACTACCACCAGTAACAGGCTTGACTCTTCTTTGCCCGCCCCTTTTTCTGCCCTCTTCGTTTCCGGCCGCTTCTTACTTCCCCGTGAATGGGTTTCCTTTCAGGTTAACTGCACAGTAATATCCCTCGAAGATAACTTCGGAAGACAATGGAACGGTTCTCGTATCAACAGAGTGAAAAAAAAACCTACGTATAAAAATTTCGTTCAAATATCGAGCAGACGTTTGAGACTCGGTGAATTATAAAAATGAATCACGAGAAGGAAACCATTACGTAGTATTGTGACAAGATTGATGGAATGGAAGTGCGGCGTTATCACTTCGGTGACATCTCGCCTGCACTAACAGACATTTCGAGTTTCGAAATGATCGGTCATTTTCATCCAATTTATGGAATTCCTGAAATTCAAGAAATATATTTATCAACCGGGGCTCCACGACCGACTGAATTTATCGGCGGTGCCTATAACTTCCAATAACAGGAGTATAATTATCGCAACAATTATCGCAGCAGAATTCAACATCGATATTTAACAAGGGGTTCGGCGCTGTCGGGAAAAGCGTAAAATCATTGGTGTTCAACCAGAGTATAGAACCTTTCCGGGTTCCCGTTGTTATTGGAGATCAATAATGGGCATCGATAAAGGCCCTAATGGGGAGTGGAACACCGGAATCAAGAGCTTTCGCAGGACACCTCGCTCGGCTTGGCTTAATCTAAGGCGTAGTGTTCACTGAGAGGGTGTATTCTCTGGGGGTATTATTAATTCAATCGAATAGCACTAGAATCGGGTCGGTATTAATACCAGAAACCAAGGAAAGGAGATCAAATAAGCTTGTTCCGAACTGAGGATCACATGCAAACTCAAAATCGTGTTCCTTCCTCGAATTCAGTAACTCAGACGCGGGTGAATACGTGGATTAGAAAATTGGAGTTTAAAGCTCTCCCCAGTTTCTTCCAGGGTGCTTCTCGTCTTGCCAGGGTAGTTGTTTTTCGGTCCCGGTGCTCGGTCTCATCGACAAGATGCCCTTTTATCACGCGCCATTTCCTTGCGCTATAAAGCAGCAAAGTGTCATTGATGGGCGACATATCGTGCACGCGCCAAGAACTCCGAGTACTATATTTTCAGTTCATTCCTTCCTTTAATTGCCAACATTTCGATATCCGACGGCTTACTGCATCGCTGCAAACTGAAGACCAGTCACGCTACGATCCTCCAGGCATTATTCTTCGGGTTTGTTCACGCAGACAATAGCTGATGTTGTATTTTAGACACACCTGAGTACGCGATGTTAAAAATTAATTATAAATTCAGAATAAATTAGGCCCATTTGGTAACTGTACAACCACGCACGCCGCTCTGTCGTCCAAGCAGACAGGCTCTGTCGTTTGCTCTGTAAATGTGTGTATCCACGTTTATAGATTCAAATAGGTGAGGGCTGCTGCCGAGGTCGGCATTGAGCACTCCCAGCAGATTACAACGGAATATTAGCAGGAATTACCCCCCCCCCCCCCCTTCATTTCCAGCCTCGCACCACCGTACACAGTATGAACTCGTGCGACGCGACACGGTACGTGTTCATTAAAAGGGTTGATTTTTCCATGAATATGTATTTACATATTTATACGCCCAGAGGTATTGCAAGTGATATGGGCTCGAGTAGCTAGCTGGTTGCCGTATTGCTCTGTGGGCATATTATAGTCGCGTAATAGCCTTGAATTAAAATAACTTTACACACACCGCAGGTGTTGCTGAATTTTATCATTCGAGTAATTGGGAGCAGAATTTGGTCTTGAAACTCAACTAGAAATCAGCAGCATGTAAATATTATTCAGTGACAAATAGGTACCGATCCATAGAGGTTTGACAATCAAGAAACGTCAAGGACGACCCTTGCAGCAAACAGCAAAGAGCATCCTAGATTCAGTAGGACCTTAGAAGACATGAAATGGAGTTGGGGTTGTTTTGCTGAGCTTGAATCTCGTTCGCCTTTACTCTCGTCATTCGATGAAACATTTTACCAAGAACGGCTGAGCTAACACGATGGCCAAGAAGTTTATTTCTTTTGAACGCGACCGGCAGCTAGAACAGATTGTAAGTTTTCCTCAACGAACACAGAGTTTTGAAGAAAAAGTTCCAGTACTGTCATTCAACTTTCCAATTCTGAGAAATGAAAAATAGTCTACCAAAGGTAAAAAGAAGCTTCAAACCTTCAAATACTAATCATCAAGAAGGTTCCACCAATATTCCAACCACAATATTAGCAGGTTTGAATGTGAGCTTTAGAAGCGTATGAATAATGAGATAATCACGATTCTATTTGACCGTTTATTCATCTCTCGGTAGATGAAATTGGCTTAATGGCCCGCCGGCGAGGACCCTCCGGGGTTTGATACGTTTCTTTGATGATGTGTT
This sequence comes from Euura saliciscinereae, assembly GCA_018420115.1. Classification (NCBI taxonomy): domain Eukaryota; kingdom Metazoa; phylum Arthropoda; class Insecta; order Hymenoptera; family Tenthredinidae; genus Euura; species Euura saliciscinereae. The sequence goes on from JAFFZH010012030.1 coordinate 31,570, forward strand.
TAAACGCGAAAACGTCGCTTTGAAATTAATGAAAGTCTGAGTACTATTGCGAGGGCAGCTGTATTCAGAAACCACTGGCATAGCATCCATAAAGCACATTCAATAGATTGGCAGAAGCATTGAATGCGCGAACATAAGAGGCGATACTTTCTCCCTATAATTAAGAACAGATTGGTATGATTGAATGTACGCACATTTACGTCCGTATACTATCAAGGGGGCTTGTTAAAAAGCCTACTATCCCGACCAATTGCCGTTATTTACAAGATTTCCAGTTAATTTTGTTCAATCACATTTATCAGTATATGAGTCCTACTAAAACATAACGAGATACCAATTGTAAAATTATACTGGTTTTTTTTTTCTCTGTATCGAATAACTTTTAAACACCAGCTCCTATTGAGCATCAGATAAGAACCAAGCTTTGATCAAAGACCCAATTTCAATTGGTTCACATCCTATGACCATGGTCAACCGCTCTTTTCATCAATCAACTCTCGCTGATGTGAACCAAGTCATATAACTATTCCCTGATCAAATAATTCTGTTTGTGGCTTTGTTTCATAAAATTCCGACAAATTTCGTAAGTCTGCGGCCTCACGTGGAATAATTAAAAGCGCAGTAAGAAATATACACGTGGATTGATAGTCCAATGAGCAGGTACTACACTGCGGCGTGAGTCCACATTGATAATAGGACACAAAACCCATTGCGCGATTTGTTAATCAATTGAGAAGGGACGAAATTGACTCCATACGACGACGACCTTGAAAACTGAGAAGTAATAGCGTACGGTCGGACGTGGGCATGAATCAACAGACGAACGCTCTGCGAGGTACGGGTAACGCAATCAGTGTTCCATTATAAGGGCGGTTCTTGCGAGCGCATTTCGTTACTCGTGGGTAGTTTGGGGTTAATTTAAAATGGTTTAATCCAACTTTGGTGGATGGCACGACGGCTCTACCCAGGCTCGGCTCGATGTTCTCGTAATACGATTGAGGCATGGTCGCCCTCTTCCTTCTCCCTTCCACCTCTTCATCCCCCATCTCTCTTTGAACCGGGTCCAATGGGCTCGACATCTGCCCGTAATAGCCGACGCCAACCCTTTGGCCGGAATCACCGACGAGCGGACAAGCGGACGAGAGGACCGTAGGTGAAAGGGCCAACGGGGCAGTGCGCACGCCAACTTCGGCATAACTATCGCTTCCGTAACTTTACCCGTTTAATTTCAATGCATAATTATTGAGGAAGAAATTAGCGGCGACCCACTGGGTGCGCTTCCGCGAACCCCAGTTATTATTGCCGGGGGGTTATTATCGATATTATCGTTATGATCATCAAAGTAAATATCTTATCCTTCGTTCGATGAAATTTCTGCCCATTTCTGGGCCTGTGGTTAATGGGGTCATGGCGAACGATGTGCTGCAGAGATCTTGGTCAAGTGCTACAAAAAAGTCTGCTCACTTGACCTTCCGTAGCAAAAATTATCTATGGTTGTCTGATTAGGCAATTTTCCACGAATTCGCTGTACCATTACTCTTATCAATCTAGTGTATATAGGCTGGCAGCAGACCAACCGGGATATCTCCAATTAAGTTACAGTTGATCTATCGTCCGGGATAAAACTTACCCTCCTGGCGAGCCTCTTATTACGTCGTCGTCTGGTCGGCAAGCAAGAGGTTTCCCAGGAGAACCAAAGTCCGGTATCAGACAAACTTCTGGTAGAGTGTGTGATACTACAAGAGTCACTCGATCAGGCAGTGATTACATGACGAGAAAAGGTACATTGGTTATTTAATATGACTATAATACAAGAAATCACAGTTGTACCGCGAGTTCAGTGTACAAAAAATTTGTTTGACTGAGCCACGCTGATGGTATGTGCTGTATTAGTTTCCATTAGGATTCCGTGTAGTGCGAAGGGAAGTGGATATAGCTAAAGTTCTTCCTTGCATATAAATCACAAACTCACCCAGAGGAGCCATCGTTTACAAAAGTAATTAATGATTGCACTGAAACAACCGTAAAGTATGTTCACAGGATGGATTATAGTTCAGACTCGTGAGTGACGCAGTGAAACTATTTTTATGACGGAATACCACTTCAGATATGCGTTTCGACAACGTTTTGTGTGAATTTTATGATTTCTAGACAATTAATAGTCAATGATTCGCTTAATTATGGTTTCGTAATTCCCAGGCGGTACCCGAGAGTTACGTTCGTTAATTATCCCGTAGGTTTGAATTAACGGAACGTAATTCCAGTCCTAATAGACTATTACCTCTGGGCAATTTTCGGCTTTACCGAGTGTATCGCATAAAGTACGAACCTTAGAGCGAGCTCCATTCCCCAGCAGCTCGATGTCCAGATAATTTGGCATTCCGTAAGAAAACAAGCGTTAAAGATTCACGAGAATTTTTACCGCTCGTAAAGATAATACATCAAATTTTCTTCCCCGGTTGGATAGCAGTAAACGCTTTCAGTTTCTCAGCTTTTAACGTCTATAAAAATGTTATGATAACGTTCGAAATTTCAATGAGCCACGGCAAGTATTGTCATACGAACTTTTGACCAAACTTTACCCCACCATTGTAAACCCAAAAGCTGTGACCATGTCACCAATCAAGATTCTGAATATGGACTCCAAAAAAAATACGACAAGCTTATCGTCAATCAGAGATGACTTTTCTAAATTTTCCAACATTTTCAAGCAAAGAAAATTTGGAGTACACGTCATAATGTAAACTTAGTGACCGTCGTATCCGGATCTCAAGGTGTAAATATGTGTCACCGGCTTTGGGAAAGCCGCTTCGTGCGTCAGATTTGCACGACGGTTCCCATCGCCATCGGGACGTTTCTTTCTTCTGTGTTATTTGGCCTACTCTCTGGTCCCGATTCCGCGGCAACTCTTCGAGAGTTCTCTGGAGACACCCCGTCGTGCTTGTCTTTGAGCTGCAGCTCTCCGCTCCGAAGATCCCGCAATAGGTGTTCCACGTAAGGCAGACCGAATCCATTGCTCTAATCTTTCCTGCATTTGTGAAACCTTATCTTTTCACTGTCTCCTTCGAAGATTCCTCAGGGGTCCAGACTCTCGTATCCACCTCGTTGACGTGTATATACCATTATATTATTGTGACCTTAGAATACGAGAGTATCGTCTACATGCGTATGTGTTCGGCCAATATGGCCGACTTTTCTCGAGCTACCCAGCCGCACAAAGCAGACTGCGAAAAATTCATGGGATTGTAAAGTTGGGATGGTATAAGCTCATTGCGCACGTTATATTATAGGTTCTCGGAGAAGGGATTTGGTCCCAGCGAAAGGAGAAAGAGCCACCAGACAATAGAAAATCGGATCATTCGCAACACTCTGACGACTTTCTTATTCAACATTATCATAAGAGAAAATAGATATTCGAAAAACCTGCACGGCATCAGGAGTTTTGTGGTTGGAATCACATTAATCACGGTGAGAATTTTTCCGTTCTATTAGTTACGGCCCTCGATTATTGTGTAACAGGGTGAACTCTGCTTTATTTCCAGGTTTTCAAGTGCGAGCTAAATGTGAGACAAGAAGTACTCCAAACTGAATAACCTCAATATGTTATCTGTTTATTCCGTATACTCCTTTTGTCTTCAAGGTCTGGAACGAGACTATTTTTACAATAATTTCAGTTGGCACAGCGACCCCTAGTTCTCACTTATTTCAATTATTTATTCATGATCAACTGGTTACCCCGCATTCTAAGTTTCTCAATGTCAAAGTGACAGCCAACAGCTGACACTTCATCTCTACAAGATTTTAACGAATATCCCAATAATAACAAATTTATTTACTCCAGCTCGTATGGAGAGATCCGGTAGTTAATTTTTTTCAGTCAGAAATATTTCCAGGATATCTAACTGGCGCACAATCCGCTTGCCATTTTGAAGCACGAGCATCCGGAACAGGGTCCAGAGAGAACTGAGAGAACTGAGAGGAAACTACCCCTCCCACATGGTGCTTCCCGCATCGACGATTCCATGCATTGCGTGCCGGGAATGCTTTCGCCTTCTCTTTGATCTCGACTCGACGCCATTCGGGTATTGGATAGATACAGAGCCAACAGTAGTGGAAAGGTTGGGTTGGTTAAATTCGTGTTTAAAGTAGCGTCCAGCAAAGGAAACGCGACGCCTTCACTTATCCGATTTTATTGTATTGATCTCGGAACCCTGACTTTCGTCATATTCCGCTCACTTTACTCGCACGGCGTGTCTGATGGCGCCGTGTCGAACAGTGATGCGAGATTTGACGCTCGGTCCCATGACATATCAACGTGAAAGAACCCGGGGAGACATGGGTTAGCGCCCTTTACTGTTTTTCTCCATACCATCTACCCCTTGCGCCACTGACTTCAATATCAATTCCAATTGATTTTCATCCGTATGGTACCCAAGGGACTACTGAATGCGACATGTTTTGTGGCAAATTTTTACCATGACGTCCGTTATGGTTTTATAACCGAATGAATCACAGAGTGACAGTGCATTACTGTACCCATTAACGATTTTTCCCAGGGAATTCGCTGTACGAATGCGAAGTGTGGTCCAATTCCCTGGTATCGAGATCTTATCCTGTTTCGAGCAGTGAACCGTAAAGTTTTATTCCGAATATTGTCCTTGTCGCGAATTCGAGGATATTGAATTCTTGTTGCGATTATTAAAGTTGCAATCGGAAAAGTATGCAATTGCCCGTTAACTGGCTCTCTTGAACGACAACTGGAACGGTTATGGAGCAGTAAAACGTTATGGGGTGAGTTACCATGCCGGGATGGTTCTGCAAGCGGATATCAGCTACAATTTCGCAGTACTTCCAAGGCGATTTTTATATATGCATTCGACGTTATTACCTCGGAGCATCGAAAATTGCTGCTGCCCTGAAAGCTCACCTGCTTGCCTGCTGTTGATTATTTCCCTCCTTGCGAAATTATACTTCGGCTTAATTTACAAATCGTCAGTATTATAAAATGATAAGATTAAGCAACTGGAAAATTGATGTATGACTTGTGTGTATGTATCGATAAATTTTTCCATGAAAATATTTCAACCCTGAATCCTGCTTTCTGTGAATCGAATTTTCTAAAGTGACCCTCAATATCATATAGGAAGCTAATCGCGTTAAGTGCAGTAAAGTGCTGTTTCCCTTACTGGCTGCTGGCCTCAGGATCACAGAATCATATATACCCCCGTAACTTAGCCATTGCGGTTGTCCCGGGAGTTATCTGCGGGTTTCATTATTAAATACTATGACCAATGCGAAGCGGGCAGCGACTCAATTCAATTATATCGTCGCTCGGAATGATTTGACCCCGCGTCCAGCCAGCCTCGCCGGAATTCCTATGGGTTTGCCTGGTGTCGGACGGCATTCGAGTTAGCGGAATATAATCCTTTATTATTCCCAAAGGGTTCAGCCACATTCTATCTCGACAAATTTTGGGGCAACTTATGATAGAATTAAATTACTCCCTTAACCACTTACGGAGAGCTATACGCACCAATGCACAGTGTCCTCGACCATTTCAGATCACATTGGTGACGGAAAGTTTAAATCGGAATCGTTATTTTTGGAAGTAATAAACACCCATCTCTGTATCAGCCATTATGAAAATTTTTTCAGGTTGGTATAGACGAGGGTGAATGGTAAAGAAGTTTGTGGAGGGTGATTTGAGGATGCTGGGGCGCGGCGAAGTCTAACCCTCTGATAAACAGCCAAAGGGGTGGCCACCCTCTTTGTCAAAATACCGTTGATGCTTACGGTAGCTGTTATCAATAGATGATCGAGTGTAGCAACCGTATATAGCTTCTCGACCATCGCGGTCGCATGAAACGACCCTATGATCGTAATGTACATTTCGTGTAATATTTCAAGACTGTTTTTATCACATGATCTTCCCCCACCACGGAGACGACTCGAATGTATCGGGAGCTCAAAGTTATTGCCAAACACTTGACTCGCGATCAAGTTGAAAGATTCTCCTATCAATGGTTGCGCGACAAGAACCTTAACCACGTCGTGAACCACGTAGATGGAAACGCATTCACTCTCTTGCTTCCGTGAGCTTTGGCGTGACACCGAAATTCGTCACTCATCCATCACCACTCGAAGACCCCACGTGAATATACATATAGGGTGAATTCCTTATGACTCGTTGATCTGAAGTTGGCTGGAATCGAAAAATGTGCATTTGGACCCTGTATATAATATGTATATTATAATTATTATATATATGTATATTCGTACGTAACACGTTATCACAGAAAGTCAAAGTTGTCATGGAGCATAAAAATTGTTGGCGAGAATAAACTCGACGGATATTCTTTGCAGTGGAGGACCTCAGTATAGCCGAAGATTCGAAGCACGTGAAGGGTACGACTGAATTTTACATTTTTCGTCAGCATCCGACTGCTTCCGGGTGCGTCTGTATCTCGCTGTTTCTACATTCTTTTGAAATTTCAACCTTTCTTTAATATTATGCTGAACTCGACGTGGCTAGTCCTACGACGTATGCTGGGCACGTCCCACACTCGAGACGTCGGAGCTTAGTATTCAATATCTCAAAACAATCCCTGGGGCATAGGGGCACAGTGGCCATGTCGGTGCAAGGGTCGTACGCGTGAGGGAGGCAGGGTAGAGGACGCCAAAAGTCCCTCATGTCCCTGTGTCAGAAGAGTACCATACAGAGTGCCGTTTCACCTTCCTCTTGAACTTTCCTCTTGCCTTTAAAGCGTGACATTTTGCTTTTTGAAGATAACACGAGGTGACGCGGTGCGTCACATAAGCAGCAGATCGGCTCTCTATCGATGACGGATTATAGCTCCTCCGTTGATTACATGATTATTTAATTACAAGCTGTTAAAGCCGATTAGCTCCGGGATGAACCTTGGCTTAGGTACTGACGCTTGAGGCCTTTCAACGGATACAGTACGACGAAGCACCCCGGTCTGTCATATCGTGACGTTTGCTATATGCTCATACGATCGCGCGTGATGTATTTCGGAACAGCTAGAATGAAGTCAGATGATTCGAATTCCGGTTTGCACCGCGATGCAAGCGATGAATGATGCATGGCGGAGCGCAGTTCGAATCACGTCTTTGGCATATCCTGCAAACCACACCTTACCCGAACCGTATTGGAACGTGTATCATATCTACATCGTTCTATGCACCTCGGGTATTTGAGGTAAACTTTGCACGTCTTAGTTCCTTTTCATAGTGAATTCGATCCTTCCCCCGCCGTGTATCATTGTGTCTTTGCTTCCTGTTTAATTAGCCCTAAGGTGTAGCTTAGGACTTGTGTTCTTTTCATCATGGAATATCGTAAATTCTACATATGAGGGAAAACTTTCAAGTATCGGAATTCTGGATCGGGCTCCCATCCCCTACAAATTTAATGTTTAATATCGGTACTAAAATCAATATCGTTATTATTTCGGTGGAATTCTCGGTGAAATTCATTCTATTGCCGTTGTTATGTAAATGCCTCGGGGATAGCCACAGTAATTCGCAGACTTATTAAAATTCCTTTCGATCTATTAAAAGCTGGACTGACTTTACCGAGGGATCTTCGCCCTGACGTCTACTGCATATGTATAGCTTCATACACGCGCCAGTGGTACGTTCGTAAAGAACTTTATACAGCTTCCACAGCTTCCACAGCTTCCACAGCTTCCACAGCTTCCACAGCTTCCACAGCTTGCTGCACGATACTTAGCACGTGATCGTTGTTCTATTTTATGGATATGTCTTAGCCTGCTAGAGGAACGTGAAAGGCACCGTCTAATTTTCTATAATCCGAAGCGCACCGCATTTGCGTTGAACTTTTAATACAAAAATAACAAAAGACCGAAAGAGCTTAGAACCCGCATGCAAGAGCACTTGTAGATGCCTGTGTATAGGAGGCATATCAGTGGCGAATGCAGATTTCGTTTGGAGATAACCTCGTGTTTATTATAAAATCATGCAACGGGAACAGCCCGCTATGCGGGACGCGAGGCAGTATTGTTTGGAAAAAAATATACTTTCCACAGCGTGTGATATTCTAAAAATTTCCCCGGAGACTCCTAGGAAATAGATTCTTGCGGCAGGTGGAGGTAGCAACCGTTCTCAAGCTATTCTATGAAATCCGGGAGCAAAGTTGGTTAGAACATAACCGTTTTCCCAAGGAAATCCTATCTGCGCGAGCTTAATTAAATGGTGTGGAAACACTCTTTTAATCTACCCGCTCTCCAATAGAGAATAGACTTTACGTGTGTAGTTAGAAACAGAAGCTTACCGGGGGTTGCTTAACGCGACGTGGAATAAACACGACCGTATCCTATACGTGTTTTGTGGTTGCCGTCTGCGATACTTGAATAATAAAAGTAAATAACATACTTCATGAGCTGAAGAATCGTTTATTTAGGAGAGAACAATTTTTCCGCCCCAATTTCATTCTACGAATCCTTCGGATGAGACCCTCTCGTTTTTGGATGTTTCAATTACTTTGCAGGTGGCGAAGTAGCGTGTAGAAAGAAAAACTTGCTCGAAGCATCTAGAAATAAGTTTTTTTTTCTTTTAGTAGTAGCAGCGTTACACAGGGTATGATTATCAAAATAAAATCCTCTAGGTACTCACTACTAGTAGTACGTCTAGAGAGACTACGTAAAACAGAGTTCGCAGGCCATTCGGTTTTCTCGTATTCAAATGAAATATCTTCAAGGTTGAAATTAATTTCTTTGTCACCATTCCACCGTGCCATGGAACCGTTTCAAAAGCGACGTCCGGAATTGTCAGGCTCTGTGAAGGGGTTGAAACCAATCAGTCTATCAATTATTCACAGGTAAAATCAATCCTCGTTGGTGTGAATTCAGATTGATTTCAGAAATGGAATATAAACGATTCAAGATCGCGATTATTCTCACCGTGTGTAAAAGGGCGTCTGCGATGTAACAAAATATGAATTGCTCCACAATCTCAACTATATAATATTCCAATAAGCTCAGGAATGTCATATCCATGGGATCGAAGTTCTCTTGTGACGTGAACTATGCACAAATGAAAGATCGTACGCAAAGGCTAATCAACCTTGATGAGATCATACTAATTTCAGACAAGAATCTCACTAACCTGACTGGTACTGTATATAGTAAAGCACATCACCATCGTGCTGAAAACCAACCTAATAAGTATGGCAGTACCAAAAAAATCATCAACCAAATCCCTCAGTTGGAGAATGTTCTGATGATGGACAATGCAATCTTTTAACGTGTCGTAAAGTTCCTCCTCATAAATGCGTCCCTCTAAACGTGTCAGGGCATTCTCCAATCGTCGTTTCTCAAATGATGTGTAGAACCTATGGCACAACAACATTTTTATTATTCAGTCGAACAGAGAAAAAGAGCCGACGTGTACTCACCGCTTGAACTCTTTCGTGCAACATTCGCATTGACTGGAGCTCTCCGGTTCACTGCTTTCAGCATTCGAGACAATTTCACCGGAAGTTTCATCATTTCCAGCGCGAACTCTTCTCCGGGTTTTCAGTGCCGCCAAAGGACCTACGTGCTCCAGCGAGCAGGCTAGCATGTCAAACTGATATCTGACTAATGATAGTACACTCAGGTAAAAAGAGCCGAAGCATCCACTCTGACTGCCGATCATGAACTGTCCTGTAAACTGTAGAATGGTGTCAATTTCGTAGTGCGGTGATTTCCGTAGGTCCACCGGAGCCCAAACGGGAATCGGATCATCTCCTCGAACTATCGCTAACGCAAACCAACAAGTTGTGGCTACGGTACACAATGCTGTCCAAGCAACGCTCTTTCGCCTATCGACTCGCGTTGGTCCGTCCATAGTGAAGTGCCCTTTTGTTAACATAATTGTGGGTAACGTTCAGTTAATCAAGAGCCGAGTGCGCATCAGACTGGGGATCAAATGGCTCAAAGGCTGTCACATTATGGACACTTACCGGTGTTGGAGGAGAACCTGAAGACCTCTCGAGCTTTCATGATCAAAGAATAAACAGCTTCGTTTCTTATCTGATAGTAGAGAATGTGCATTCCTCCCATCGCGTATATTATCAATTGCAACACGTTAATACTGGACGATAGTAGATCATATTTGTTAACGATTTTCATATGCGCAGCGCATCCGATCAGCAGTACACCGAGAATTGCAAAGGATAAAATTCCCCGGAGGATGGATAGAAAGTTTATGATTGGGTGAGTACCAACTGGTCGGGTCAACCCCGCCCAAATCAGCATACGCAGTTGCAGGTCAAAATACTTCTCAGTTTTCGATTTATCATTTTCGCGTGATTCTGCCATGACTGAAGAATCTTCAAAGCATTCGAATCAACCGCGGTTGGAGCCGCGCCTTGATGAGCTGCGACCCGTCACGCAGTCGAACGCTGACTAGAATTATCTGTAGGATGTCACAGTGTTCGCGTGTTGGGCATTATATCGAGAGAGTATTCATCAATTTGTGTTAAATAATTATTGTCAAAGGCGTGGCTTGTTCTGCTTTCAAAATTATGCATGCGACAGCCATGTCATCATGCAAAGTCAACTGAAATAATTTGCCAGAGTGATATGTTATTAAGTTTACCTCCGACCGTGAGCTCACCGATTGATCGATAATAATAGAGTCGAAATAATTACCAATTATTACAACATATGGGACAAGAACTCATAAATGAACTATCTACGATTATAATCATCCCGATGAGTTTGTCAAATTGGAAACGAAATTTTCCAATCATGAGATTCTGAAATTCTAGTAAGTAGAAAGGAGCTTTATATCGGGTCACGTCTGACATAACTCAGAGAGAAATAGAGACACTGCCCGAGTGTGATATCTGTGAAAAATTTGCGGGCAATTATTCCGTACGTTATACATTCATAACCGATGCGATGTTGCCAACATTTTAACAGCTTTTTTTCTGGACGCTCCAAGCAAAAATAGCGCCACCTACGGTACCCTAAAAGCTTGACACTTGAACCCGTTAAAAGTACCGCTCAGACGGAACACGCGTACGGGCGGCGAATTCACACCCACGCACACATTTGCCAGGCTCTCAGCGGGGTACGAGCCTATACGTGACACGGAGTATTAACACAGAGCCAGACGTTTTTGCCATTTGGCTTTTGAATAGCTTTTTGTCTCTACTTTTTTTAATTCGTGTTGGGCTCGCAAGCCGAGAAAGGTATATTTTGTAGCTGATTCGTCTGCATTAGGCGTTCAATGAATCGGAAGATTTTCCAAGATTCGTCGGGCATTATTTTCAATTCTTGACGTTATCTTATGATGAGCACTTTGAGAATCTATCGAGCGATGCGTTTAATTAAATTGCGGAACGCAGGTAACAGCGGCTTGTTTCCAATATTGGTCTGAATAAAATCTCGGGTAATTCAGCCTCAACTTTCAGTATTGAAAACAATATTTTCCCGCAGGGCATAGACGGTTATATTCGTTGGCACGCTTTCTAGTACGATATTGTTCACGTTGGAATAGAAATTGAAAGAACTTCAAGAGATGAACCGAATCAAATCAAGAGGAATGAGTTAGGTATTTCATTTCGAAACTACGCCATCGTATACGTCTGGAAAATTTAGTAAGTAGAAGAACCGTACTTCAAACTTGATACTCGCTCTTTTGCCGATATCACTTTTTACGATCTGGAAATGTAATCTGTCTATAATGTAATTATATTCTCTCGGGGATATCGGAAACAAGTTTCCTCCTGCAAGTATAAAAATTTTCTTCTTTTACAGTCAACTCAACTTCTCCACTAGCTGTATCGACGTAAGTTGGAAACAATTAGTGCCTTCGTTCGCAGTGGATAATTAAATAACTTATTTCATCGAATTATATTGAGCATGGTATGTCACTGGCCGAGTAATTCAGGAATTCCTGTGAACCTGACGGGCGAGTAAATAACGCCTCTACCATAATCTCAGAATATCTCGAGGTATACGGAGCTTGTACGAACAATGGGATAAAGTAAAACAATTTCATCAGGGTAATTTGAGTTCTCAAAGACCCACAAACTAAGCTTCAAAGAAAAAGTTGAAAACTTTTGTAGTAAATGGCATCGAGTTAATTTCCTTCCCTTTATAATTAGAGAAAATTCGCATCCGGATGTTGGGGGGATGAGTTTCTGGTAAGAAGGGGCACGAAAACGATGGAGAGAGGGAGTCTTTTTAATAAAGCAGCTCCTTCACCCGTTTGTTAAACATCCGTTTCCTGTCTTAGACTATTTGGAAGAAGCAAAGACTCGCCCGTTACGGGCTGCTACGACCAGCGGTGTTTAACTCATACACGTATTCTCGAAAGTGAAGAGTCTTGTACGAAATGATTGCTGAATGTACCCGAACCTGCGGAGGGAATTCGTGTTTTCCGCATTTTGCGAATCCTATAATAACGTACACGAGAAACCTTTAGCCGTGTCCCGGTTAGCGGGTATAACCCGAAAATGTAGCTGGAAAAAAAGTATAAAGGAAGTGGGATCCTAGCGTAGACAATGAACGTTAATCTTCGACTGGGAACGTTCCACTGCTTAATCCGACCCATTAAAAAAGACGTATCCTGTATAAAATTGGCGACACTTTTAAACCATTTAGCACCTGATTCATGGGGGCAGGGAGCGATTAGCTGCACCATACGTTGCGGGACAAATATCCGTGCCACAGCCGCACTCTGACACCATTTCCTAGTCGAACCAGGGACATTCAACGTATGTACGTTCAACGTTTGCGCTTAGCGGTCAATGTCCGGAGGACTGGGAGGTATGCAACCGTGTGCGAATCCTTCTTCTATAAACCCGTAAACCGTAAATCCCTAAGCCTGGAGCAGAGCGACTTGGGTTTAGTATTTTTCTCTCCGGCGCTGTTTTCCATTGAGTCTGCTGGGTTTCGTAGCTAGGATAACCGAGGGACAGTTAGTCGCGATTCTCTTTGAAGGATGGAAGGGATCCCGAAATAATAATGAGAAAAAAGTTTGACCTCTGGCTTTCAACGAGTGTATAGATACTGCTTTAATTACCCTACGTTCGAAACAATAACAATGAACGCGAACCTCGGGATCCATTATCGTGCCGCAAAAGTTTCTATGTTAAAACAACCTGGAAGTTTAGAAAGAACCGAATGGTCGTGGTCATTGAGTTGGGGATCGACCGGTGAAGTTTGCAAAACAAAACCAGGGTTCGGTGAATTGAAATGGTCGTAGAACTTTAGGGGATGGAGATGGACGAGACGGACATAAAAGGGCCCCCTGCGCCGCATGACATGCAGACCGTCAACCCGAGAGACCCAGAGTCTGTTTCTTTATCTTGTGGATTGTTCGTTGACCCTAACTTTCATTGCTTCGATAGCTTCGCAGTCAAATTCAAATCCAAGTATTTAAATTCAATTTTATTCTGCCTTCCTGACAATTTCCCTCAAATGAATAGACGTAATACTCAAGTATACCGTATATCTATTATAGTAGCGTTCATTATCTGGTCGGTAATGACTTTCAAGGAACCTGCAGACCCGCACTGCCTTATCTGTTATTTCATATCACGAGCAGACCATAAAACGCTGGGAAACATATTCAGTTCAGTGATGTGAATGGATGATAAGCATTCGAACAAACGGCAGAAACAATAATTATACGCTTTATCACATTTGCAGTCAATTTTGAGCAGCGGAAAACTGGAATGAGAAGGCCAAAAATCACAGATAGAAAAGGCGAAAAATTTAGGGTAAAAGTATCGTACCGAAGAGATCAATACGAGCATAGTTTCGTTTATTTGATTCGGCCTTCAATTTAGCGAGATAATATTATAACTGCAATCGACATGTTCAACTTAACCCTGAATTTTCACTCAACCAATATCACCATCACTTGTGTCAGTGTCGTTCGTAGACAACAAGAATCGTGGAAACGCCATCATTGTCGACGCCTTCATCGTCGTTTAGCAAATCTACAACTTGACTGTCACTGAGCTCCGGGCCAGAGTCAAAGTACGCCTCCTCATGGGATGGCACGTCCTGATGTTCATCATCGTAAATGTCGCCTATGGCAAATTTGAGAATAAGAAATATTTTGAAAAATTCCCGTTTCACCCGTAGCGCAGACTAGGAGTAAGGAATTTTACGTACCATTGAAAAGAACATCGGTGGTCGGTAAACCTTTTGTCCCAGACGTCCCAAATAGAGTAAATGCGACAAGAATGGACACCACCACTTGAATATTCATCCTGCCTGAGGAAGCAAGTTCCTTTGAAGAGAGGCCAAACTGTTTTCACAGCATTGAAGTGATACTGGGGCCAGGACACGGAGCACTCATATATTGTGTATTCGCGGTTTCATGATGTCTCGAATTCGAAACGTTATCTGATTGTGAGGAGAACTTTGAGGAGAGATTTAGGTTTGTAGAAAATTCCAATTCATACAGGAATAATGGAATTTACATTTCCTTCATTAATTATCATCTTTATTTGAGCCTCTGATATTAATAGCCAATCTTAACACTATTTACTTGTCTATGCCGGCATTTATTTGATTTATAACAATAATCTCGAGGTACTTAAAAGTGCTTAACAGCGGGGCGAGACCGGGTTGTAAATGTTAATCACGCCAATATAGATAACGGGTTTGATTTATTTTAGATTAAGAGTGGATTTGACCCACACCGTCACTCGAAGCGCTGAATTTCGAACAACACTCGACAAATTGACGAATTATCACACGTATCGTCAAATTAATTGCAAATGGATATATTCCAATTACTGTCGCCGGTATAATAGTAATGCTACGTAACATCAAGTTTCCGGAATTATATTCAGCTCTTCTATTTTCAAACGGTAACGAGGCTGTTCTTCGGCATTAAAAGCATTATTATTTTCGCAAATTATTTGATTATGACGATCAACAGAGGAAACTCAAATGGTTCTCGATAGCAGTAATTAATATAATTGAATATGAACGACTGAAGTGCATGGGATAATGATTGAAAATATGCAATTACTGGTTAGTCGAGCGCTATCCGCAATTATACCACTGCATAAGTGATTATAAATCTATTTTTATCATACTCCGCGCCACATTCCAGGGCAAGTGACGCTATCATTAACGTATATACGTTGTTTATCTCACAGTTACAATCATACTCCGTGTAATCAATAACTCGATTCGGAAAATTATTTCCTGCAAAACACGAATATTCGATACATTTAATCGAATGTAAAGCCGATTGGAAGGTATTATGCATGAAATGAAATAGAGCTGTTCTTTTTACTCCAGCCCAATATCTCTGCGCGTTTGAATCCGGACCTACTTTTTGGAGGCCAAAGGCAGGGGGGGATAAACTACCACTGGTTCAAAATAAATGACGGTTGCGGGTAAATCCTGGCTTCAAACCCGCCAAGTCTAGATTGATAGCCAACAGTTTTTTTTGTATTTTTTGGTTTTTTACTTTGCTTTTTAGGATATAGCCTCCCACTCGATACACAAAGGGTGGCAGGTCAGGCTCGCCAAACCTTATGCCGGCATTCCTGAAACCTTTAAATATTAGTCCCAAGTTCGACTGAGTTACACGGCACGCGTCTAATCTAATCTCAAGGATAGGAGGCCTCAATTCCTCCCTTCTATCCAGACGGAGGTGGATCGCTGATTTCACATCGACTAACATCGTTCCTCTATCTCCCCGGATTAATGTGAAACTTTAGTTGATGAATTCCCATTCTGAAATTACTGTTGGTAAAATGTGTGCCCGATATTTAATGAAAATTTTGTCCGGTATTTTATTTTGATATAACTATGCACTATACCTGGGAATCCTCCTCCACTCGTATATTATGCCCTTTGTATCATCGGTGTAACGATACACCGTGCGAAATATAAATCCGAATAGAATGTTACGATCTGTTATCGAAGGAGCGAGTGTAAACTCTGATATAGATTCACAAAGTGTCCGCCATTTCGCTCAAGGGAAGTATTGAAAAATAAAAATTCTATTTCCTTGCGATGATAAGATTTAAAGATTGTCTAGATCTCGTCTTCACGGTCGAGCGAGAATTTAATCAAACTTAATGTTTGTACGTCGACTTCCTGCCCGGGATTTATCCCTTCAATATTTCTACCCAGTCAGCAGTTTTGTAAGATATCAAGTTATTCGGCAACTTTTACCGGATGCGAGCACACCAGCCCAATGCAGTATCCCGAATCTTGGTAGTTATATTTGCACGCCAATATTTGATAATAAATATCCGAGAACAGAATTTCCATTAAAAAATGTTTATTTTAAATCCAGGTACTGGGCTACATAAATCAAGCGACTTAACAAAGTATATATAATTAATAAAAGTTTAGTCGATTTATTGACAAAAAACTCGCGTCGTGACTTTTGATTATTATAAATTAATACTCAATAATTGTCATGACCAATTCATTATTTAAAATGAATTTCTGGTTGATTATCTCAATATCTGGTTAGTAGGGAGCAGGGAGAATTTTCCGTTCAAAAGATTCGTTTGCTTCAGGTCGATTCAGAAGAACGGCTGGTTCGTTATGCCAAAGTTCCTCGTCAGGATTGCGACTGTTTTTGAATACAGAATCAACTGACCTCTTCACCATCTTTGAGCCCAAGTAAGCTGATACGTGGTCATCGTCCGGAGCTTTTTCACCGATTTTCTCTATAACTTGACCAATGTGCTGCGAAGAATCTCTGAAGGTGATACATTCCGTCAAAGTTGTCGTGCACAACGAAGTCACGACGCAAATAGTTATCGCCAATGTTATCTTGACGTTCATTCCGAGGTTGCGATTTTTTCCAGACTCTACCACTGCTGCGAACCGACTTCAGCATTGAACTGATGATCAGGGGTCAGCCGCAAGAATTTTATAGACTATCAGAGATAGCGCTGGAAAGTCCGGGATTCTATCGAGGGAATACCATGCGGTTCTGTTATGACGACAAGCCATTTTTCTAGAAACGCGGAGGTAAAAAATACGTGGCCGTATGCGTCATTGCATGAGTACAAGGATTGATACGCTTTTATTATTACATATGATGGGAACAAGGGATGAAAATAATGGTCTCTGACAATAAATTATACGTTCGAAGGGGGGTTCCTGTGCAATCTTTTCTCAATCCCTATAGTATTGTTTTTTTTTAAGCTTTGCCAAGAATATTAGGATCACTTTTTGATAAAGACAATCGACCAATGATAACAAAGTTGTATACTTGCCTTGCTGGTATATGCTTGTTTATTGCAACACGTTGCATCGTATTAACGTGTGACAAGGAATGCAATTATTGAATCTATTGATGTGAGATAAGAAAACAGCTGCATTTGGCTTGTCATCTCATAGCTCTGGCATTCGAAATCACAGCTCATCTCCAAATAATACATGATTTCTCACACCATCTTATTCCATTTCAAGAATACACAGGTCACAGTGGTCGGCAATATCACAATACCAATAAAAAAGACATAATGTGGAAAGGAAGATATAGTATATTACACACCTAGGGAGGGAAAGTAGGCTATTCCAAACTGCATGTGAGATTGACCCCCGAGCCGAAGGCGAGGGTGGCAAGAACGCAGTTTGGGATGGCCTTTTTCACTCCCGTGGGTAGTATACTATTTTTCACCACCCCCTGCATCGGAAAGCACGACTTCCCGTTCACGCAGCGGGCCGAAAGTCGTACTTTCCGTGCAGGTGTGGTGAAAAAAAATTGTTGATGATTGTACATTCTCTCTGAAAGTAATTACTCCAAGACGGTAACACTTGTATACACAATGCGTGACGCCTTCAGCGATATAATGTGCAGATAATGAACGTTACTAGTTGTTGAGTTATTCCCCGACATCTGTTTCTATCGTGTATTTGGTCTCGGTCACGAAACATAAAGAGAAATAAAAAGTGCAGAAGTATTTAAAATTGACGAGTGTCGAAGAAGAGAATCGAGCCGTGTCACCTTGACCTTGTACAACTCCATCTTCCGTCGTAGCAACTCTCTCAATCGAAGCGGTTTTTCTTTTGTAGTATAATTACAGTTATGAGTCTGCTCTGACTTCTGAACATTCCGATAGAAACAATGTGCTAGGGATCCCCCGTTCCAAAACAATTGTGAAGCCGCGCCTCCTTCCTTTTAAGTATCGGCATCTGAATATGTTGATTAGCCGGTTTGAAGGCAATGCACTCTGTAAAAGAAGTTAGCACATCCAGTGTCTCATTCGTACTGACCTTGATTTGATTTACGACGCAGAATTGAATTCCTGCACGGAAAAGAAAAACGAGTGTATTTAACAGTACCGTCAGGCTCATTGAACCGAGACACTGAGATAATCGTATTTTGGCAAATCAATAAAAATTTCAGATCATGATCAGAAGTCAAGTCAAGTCCTCATTCTCAGTCTTCGATTTTTACTCATGTTCCACCTGATGAAGAAATTGTCGATTCGTGCATATATAAACATTAATTGTGCACGACGAGGAATGCAGTCCTTGCAAGAATTACGTGCGAAACGAAGAAACAATGATAAGCTGCACGTGCTTGATACAGGCATTAAAAAGTCACTTTGTGACGCCAGTTATCGTTCCGGCAAGTGGCACTTTATACCGCTAAGTTCAAAGTTGCAGTATAAAATCTTTATTCCGCAACTTTGATGCGCAGTTCGAAGTGCGCATGTCAAAGTACAAAATACTCGCCGTTGCTTTACAAGGCTCGCCTTCGGCTCGCCAGGTAAAACCAACGACGGCTCGTACAAAAAACATAACCTTGCCGAATAAACAGTTACTTTCTGCGCATGCCACATAAATATCTATTCTACATCGACGAAGCTCAGTTACATTTCTTGCGTCAACATAATATTAGCAACATTATTATGTGAAAGATTATATTGATTATTGTGTTCTGCCTAGTAGGCTCGTCGCTGATCGATTCATCTCTGTGTAGTCCGATGAATGTTGTCGAGTGTTGACCCCTTTGGACCGCAACACATTGTTGAAGAGAACCTTCGTCGTTGAAGCACCTGTTAGCTACAATCCCTACGGCAAAGATTCACCGTTGAAGAGCGTCGATTTTATGATGGACAAATATGGATATGACCATGGCAACGATGACGACATCGATGTGAATCAGGAACCAGACGATTTTCCATTAAATTTCGCCGTTATAAAACTAGAAAAGTATCGAAAGAAATACTATGCAAGTGCGATGGGAGTCTGATGAATCTTATTGTATCACTCTTTTAATGAATATGTCATCATATAAGTAAATCATTTAGTACGTTCACAGACAAGGGTTGTAGTGAAATTCAAATTGGTCGGCTAGTATATCTATACGTACGATTACTGTCCATAGAGGACGGCATTGAAATGAAATTCTGGTATTATCGGAGCTATTCTTTGAATTTGTGTCCAATTACGAAAATAACTATGGGTACCATAACCATTACCGCCGATAATAACCAGAATTAATCAAAGCATTAATGTTTCGATCCCCGCGATACTCAGTTAATTCGAGAGACTGAGGTTTTTTTTTATCAAAATTCGATACTTAGCATGAAAATGAAAATAAAAATGTTCAATTAAAACAAATGTTTATTATTATTATCATTAAAACCTTTGAAAATATGATTATTGATATATACAGTAGATATAGTTAAAATATGATGATGGACTATATGATGATGTCCGGTATCTACAGCCGAAGGTTACTGAAGTTTTATCCACACGATAGTTCAGATATGCAACTCAGGTTCAAGAACTGAGTCTCGCCGCTGGTTCATCCAGGTCAAGTTTCTTGCGAACCCAATCATTAATTATACCATCGTCACGAATTTTTTGCCCAACCTTTTCGAATGCCTTGCCAATTCTTTTGAGGGTATCGCTGAACTCGTTGGCACTCACAAAAGTGCTGCCGACGAGCATCACACAGACAAACAGGATGAGGAGCTTATGGTTCATCTTGACCTGTGATGCAGAAATACACATTTAAAATTATTAATTTCAGTGAAACATGATTGAAATGTTCAGCCACGTAAGATTTGAATTTGATAGTAGTAAAAAAATCGATCCGACTTGCTGAGCTGGTTATTCGCAATTTGGATACAGTATTTGGATATTTGTAAGAACAAACGGAAGATGATAAATTTGATTCGAAACTTACGGTTAGTCGCCGCTGGTCAGAGGGGCGTTCGCTCAACTTGACACGAGTCCGATTCCTCGTTGGAGTACGAATTGATTCAAATTGTCGAGGCTTCGCTCATGTTCAGTCTTCTAAAGCTCCGTCATCCATGAGCAGCGTTACCGGGGGTTCACCACCGCCATGAACAAGTAAAGGGATTTCCAGCTCGATCATCAATGTTGAGGAGATTTGCGGTCCATGATTTGATCTCCCAGTCATATGATTCCTACCATAATTGATCTCCGAGAAGTATTCTAACAACCGTAATTCCTGTAATTCTCTATTATTCACAGTTTAGATTGAAGGCCTACTCAAAAGTTATATAGATATATTATGCGGTATTACCACAGATGATCTAAAGAAGCAGCACACAAATCCGGACGAAGCCTGGTGGTTCCCACTAAGGTCTATGAGCAAAAAGTGAGGTGCTACGAGACAGGGGAAAAACTACGATCACAAAAGAATTTGATATACATCTAGGTGACTGCCCTTGTCACGTTCATCAACAAATGTCATTGACGCTCAAGTCGTGTAGAATTCTACTGAAAAATTACGTACAGGTCACGTTTCAAGATCGAAACGAACGCGAATGTTGTACAGCACTACATCACATTCATGCCCTAAACTTTTTTTGACCATCAATTAGGGTTGTTCTTATAGTTTCGAAGCAGCCTGTTGTGGTGCATTTTGCATACATTAAAACCGATAAGTGCAAAGACTTGACGGGTTTGCTTCATTATGCTATAAGTAACTAAATGTATTGCCGCGAAACGGAAGTTTAATAAGGTTATTTATAAATGTAAAGATAAACTCTCAACCACATACTGTGCAGTAGCAGTTCATGCATGGATGCAATTACGATGTTAATCTCAGACAGGATCAGCTTGAATCTGAAGAGAAACCTTTACAAGACAAGCGAAGCAAAACCGCTTCCAATCAATGATTAACAAATGCAGTGAATATTAGTGTTTGGAACACACAATAAAAATCATTACTTTGATAGTATATTTTTATTCGAAGCAGTCAATTCACGAATAATCGATGAACATATTCTAGTGTCCAGTACAATTTAATTTTTTTTCGTTGACAAAGCATATAGTTCATAGTTGATTGAATAAAAAGGTCAAGCAGTAAGTATCAAGCCAATAATAACGGCTTATGTCAATGGCGACAACCATTCGCGATGTTCTCAAGCATTTCTTTAGTACCGAGCGAATTCGTTGGAGTCGAGTTGCTCAATCTCCGCCATCCTAATTCCGTCATCGTCGGATTTCTTCAGCCGTCGGAAGGCACTCTTCAGTAGTTCGTTTCCCAAGCTACCATCTCGCATCATATGGCTTCCAAATTTCCTCAGGCCCTTGCCGACCTTCCTCCACCTGGATTTCGGATCCGCCTCGACGAAGCAGCTTGAGCAAAGAAGCGCAAGGAAAAGTACGGCAAAGATGATTTTGAAGTTCATTTTGTGTTGATTGAATTCAGTTTGACTTCGGAGACTGAAGTTTCTCCCAAAGATAGATGTAGATCTATTAGCTCGACTGAAGTTACTGATACCAAACGGCGAGCTATGGCCCATTTTATACCCTCGACATCTCCCAGGACAAGGTTTCCCTGCGGTCAGCCGTTTAGATAAGCTAAACATCTGTGGCTTCCGGTGTATACCGATAATCACATCTTAATTGAAAAAATCCAGCCGCATACCCAGGAAATATCAATGATTCACAATTTTTATGCACCGATTTATCAATACGGGATAACTGGACGGGAAATCTCGTTCCGCTCTTTAATACTTCATGCTTCCAGCGGCCATGTTCATTCTTTTGCTTACGTTCGTGTGGACACGAAGTTAAATTAAATAATAAAAGCTGGCAAAATCTTCGGAGAAATCGAACAGGAATTTGAAGAAACCTCAACCCAAATCCAAAACGAACTTCCCTCAGAAAAGACCAACTCACCAGAACAACCAATAACAAGCGATGTATACCACGCAGAAGTACAACCAGTCAACGAGCCACAACGCGGCCTTGAGATATTACAACAAGAACAACAAACAGTGAAAGCTCCTTGCGTAAGCCAATATGCTGGTAGACTCGAGTATTTTAATGAACCGTGTAAACAAACAACTATTCCATGGATACAGAGAAATAATACAGGGATATAGAATCCCTTTCATCAGTCATCCTATACGATGACATGTTCCTGAAGGAATACCATATTCCAAAACAGAACTAGATAAGACCAAAAAATGCATTGAATATTCATTGAATATTCAATTTAGACAGGTGTCAGAATTATATATTATACTAGATACAAAGAGGTGTTACGAATTATTAAATGATTCAGTAACGGAAAAACACTAAAGCAATAAAATACTGGACTGAAGTTTACGTGGAAGTTTTGTGACTGCGGAAGAAAAAAATTCTTGAATAAGCTTATCTCGGATATCGCGTCTAATGGCATAAGATCGTACGCGCCAAAACCGCGATTTTGGTGGCGAAAGGTCGTATAATTTTTTTTTTCGCGCCATTCGCTCTGAAAACGGCCAAAACGTATAGATCAATTGAAATTACGAGATCGAAAAATGTAAGTGCAAAAGGTCGTAAATTTGGCGGATACATCGTTGTTTCATTACAATTTTTAAAGGAAAATAAAAAACAACGTAAAGGCAAAACGTCGTGTAAGCGCCATTTTTTTTCGTGATTTCTAATTATTTTTACAAATAGTTGTGAAAAATCGTAGAACGCAAAGATAAATTGGAAGAACGACCATTTAAAAAAATTCGATAAAAAATATTGGTGGTTAAAAGCAGAAGGTCGTAAGCGCCATTTTGATTTTTTTAATTTTTCATGATTTTTTCAAATAGCTGTAAAAACTCGTAAAACTCAAAGATAAATTGAAAGAACGACCATTTAAAAAAGATTCGATAAAAAATATTGGTAGTTAAAAGCAGAAGGTCACAAGCGCCATTCTGATTTTTTTTTATTTTTCATGATTTTTTCAAGTAGTTATAAAAACTCGTGAAACGCAAAGAAAAATCGAAATCGACCACATTTCGAAAATTCATAGAAAAAAATAACCAAGGTAAAAGCAGATTCCAATTAGAAAAAAAATTGGTGGTTACGACCTTCTGCTTTTAATTGACTCAATAATAAATTTTAACGTTTATGAACGAATCTTCGGGTTTTTATCCCAAATACAAAATATATATATATATGACCTTTTGCCGTTACGAACAGCAAAAAGTCGTATAATGGCGATTACGTCCTTATGCCATTAGACACGCGATATTCAAAACGGGGGGGGGGGGGGGCTTATATGGTGCATTGAACACGATCAGTTCTGCAATTGCATTGATCATTGGAGGCGGAAAATGATTTCAGAATCAAGAGGTTTTTCAAAGGGGTACAAGACTGACGACCAAATAACCTTAAGTATTACTTGGGTCCTCGAATCAGTTTTATAATGTCTAGAAAAATTTAGCCCAACGAAAAGTTGCCGTTACAAGACCTTTTGCGTTGGTTAGGTGAGTGTCTTTCTTGCGCTCATCACAAATGTCATCGACATTCAAGTCCTGTAGAATTCTACTGCAAAATTGCGTACAAATCCTGTTCCAAGATCAAATCGAACCCAAATGACGTATATCACCCTCTCAAGTTCACGGCCTAAACTTTTTTCTGCCGTAAATTGCTTTCATTCCTGACGTACATTATTCAGATTTCATACTTTCAATCATTGACAGTATGCGGTGACAGATTGGTAAAAGGAAACTTGTCACAGTTTCGCGTAGAATTGCTAGTAATTATTTATTTTCGTGATTTTAGAGCAGACTGTTGTGGTACATTCTGCATGCATCTTGCGTGATAACCGAGACGTGCGAAAAATGGATAATTTTGCTTCATGATGCTACAAATGACGTACCTCAATGCATTGCCG
>JAFFZH010012031.1:3389-20729 GCA_018420115.1 Euura saliciscinereae
TGTGTCCTGGCGTGCCCAACTAGTACCAAACTTGGGCCTAATTCGGGGTTATTTGGGTATCCAAGTTAATTTTATCCAGGTTTTCCCTACTGGTGCCAAACGTGGGCCAAGTTTGGATTTATTGAGGCATCCAAGTTAATTCTGTCCAGGCTTTCCTAACCTTTGCCGAACTTGGGCCAAGTTGGGGTTCATCCAGGAATTACAATTGATTTTGTCCGGACTTTCCCAGCCTGTGCCCAGCTTGGACCTAATTTGGGCTAATTTGGTTGTAAGGAAAAGTACATCATTATGACATTGCGACGTTCTCTGTTCGTTCTAATAATGAATTGTCAGTCATTTCAGTTAGTGTTCACTGTCCCTCCAAATACTATACATTTTTGATTCGTTGCCTACTGTCAACGAAGACTTGGTGGTCGTGCGGACAGCGTACTGGATTCGTAACTGGAAGATCGAAGGGTAGCAGGTTCGGGACCGGTGGCGGACGAGAAAATTTGCATTAAATGAAAATTAGCGATTCATTAGGAAAAATGTGAATCACTGTCAGTTGATTGAAATATGATCATATCAAAGCGATACCGGAAGAAAAACTTCCAAAATAATTCTTTTGAAATTTTTTAGTACTAATCGAGGATTGCCAGAGATAGCCAATATAGGCCCAAGATAGTCAACCAATGTAGGCCCAAGGTTGCCACCTAGTATGGGCCCTAGTTTGTCAGCCAATATAGGCCCGATTGATAAATCTTGTGTCGGCCCAAGTTAGGTAGGCCATATGGCGCCCGATTGAATAACCAATATTGGCCCAAGTTTACCCGCCCGTATGGGGCCAAATATAAAACGCGGGACAAAACGATAAAGGCCCAATATGGGCAACCCAAACTTGGGCCAATATTATATTGAGGAAAATTAACTTGGCCCCTATTAGCGCCAAGACGAAATTTCTACACGGGATTTGTCAATATTTTACACATTTCTTAGTAGCTATGACTTGAATATCTTCATTGGGTGACATTGTTTTCAACTTACTGCGAGCTATCTGTCCAACACTAATCGCGAGTAGTGCCAGTTGGTCTTTGACATGTGTCACGGCATCTGAAATTTAAGTAAAGAGGACTGTGATTAAGTCGTAATTCCGCGGTGCTCAACTTGCTCGAGCTAAATTCGAACAACAAGTGAATATCTGTCATGCATCTTTAACTCACTCCGGATGGTAGTCTCGGTTGGGTTGACTCCTGAAACAAAAATTAGGATATCATGACAATACTTGACGAATCGAGTGGAATCCGACATGTTGAAAATGGTTTGAACATTCCGTCTAGCATAAAATGTAGAGAATAAAATGGTTCCAAACAGAGAGCATAACGTTCAAAAAACACATTTTATCTATATCGTGATGACGTACGCATAGTCTTTATTTTTAACGATTCAATGAATCTTACCACCTGCAGAACATACGTGCTACAAAATGTTAGGTGTGCTATGAAATATTTCGTGACACAACACTTCAAAAGTTTATTGCTCTTGATAGACATGAGTTCGATGAATGATCCATTTTCCACTTCGGTACCATTTTACGGTTTTAAATTTTACTTTCTGTGATACGAAAATGTAGGCATACAAAAATAAGTATGCTGTTAAATATTTCGAGACACAATACTTGAAAAATTGATTGCTTTCGATATACGTCCATGAGTCCGAGTTTGGCTGTTGGAATTGAAATGAATAATTCAAATATTCTCAGTTTGAATATTGTATCCTTGTTGTATCGAGAATATTTTACTCCTTGATGCAAAAATATTTCTACGTTTATCGGCAGAACAGTTTTTTTTTCACCTGTTTATGGTGTGTGTGAATAATTGTGATGCTGACGTGGAAGCTATCGGACCACTTGACTCTCGATTAGTTTTTTTTCACGTTATTCTCACTTATATATATGTATTTTCTAGCGTACCCGATTGAAATAAGTATAAGTGAGGTTTCATTCTATTGGAAAATTCGGTTCAGCTGGACTGGCATGGGATTTATGATTATCCAGATCTTCCTGAGAAAGTGAAATTACGATTCAATGGCAATTACCAGAACACATTGAAAGTATAATTTAAGAAATCATCATATTTGAGTTGATGTTGGAAATAATATAAAAAGTTCAAATATTCAGGATCGTAGTTTAGCAGTGTATTGGTGGTACAATTGAAATCAGGGATCGAATGTTGAGTATCAATTACGTTTGCCTAACCGGAGGCTAAGGAAATAGATCAATTTATGGAAGCCTCATTGGAATTTGGTTTGTAGCAAACGATAGATCTCACAATCAGTATGACAATTATATTTCTAATGGTACGATTGTTTCCAACTTACTGAGAGCAACCGCGATAGCAGCATTCAAAATCGCTTCGAATTGGGGTTTGATTTCGTCGAATAAACTAATCATTGTGGTCACAGCATCTCTGATCCGAGGGCTGGTATCTGGAAATTAAAAGATACCTCAATAATTTAGACAATTTTAAAGTGTTAATTGAGGCGCGATATTCTAGGTGGGCACGATCGTCTTCAACTCACTTCCGGCTGCCGCTCTAGTTTTTTTCGAATAGGCTATCACTTTGTCTTTTACTGGGTTGACTAATTCTGAAATTGGAATACAGAGGTTATGTTCAAGTCGTCTTCGACTCTCACTCAGTTCTAACAACAGCTGGATGAAAATCAAGCTAGGCTTGGTGTATTTTTCGAATGAGTGTCACTTACTCCAGAATCCGGCAGCAATTACTGATCTGGTTTCTGAAAATAGAATAGGCGTATCATGACAGAGTGGAAATTCACCAATTGACGCATGATATAATGGCAATAAGTGAAAAAAATAATGAAATATGAAGAATCAAAATAGAAAATCTCGGTCAATTAAAACAATTTCTCGACTTTACCCTGATATATGAAGCGAACAGTAGATCACAAAAACATGTAAAAGTCGTCTTCAACTCACCCGCCTCACCCCTTAGGATATCAGCTACAACGTGTTCGAGATAGCTTCCGGCATTCGACAAAGAATCTGAAATAGAAATAGAGAGGTCCTGAATATCAAACGGAATGATTTTTAACCGACTTCAAAAAAGGAGGAGGTTGTCAATTCGGTTGTATTTTTTTTTAATGTTTGTTACCTCAGAACTCCGTTATTTATAAACCGATATGAAAAATTCTTTTTTTATTTGAAAGGGTATACTCTCAGATTGGTCCCATATAAGATTCATCAAAATCGGTTGAGTAGTTTGGTTTTGAAGTCGGTTTTTTTGACAATCGTGATTCTCCAGAACACGGAGACAAAGATAATTCGAGCGTTTTAGTAGACGTATAAATTGGTCAAGTAAGTATATCCACTTGTCACTTACTAGCGTCTAGGCTGTTCAGCTGGGAATGTCTATCTGAAAATAAAATAGGTACATCATGACACTATTGTACTTTTTCAATATTTGACGCA
Organism: Euura saliciscinereae; assembly: GCA_018420115.1. Taxonomy (NCBI): domain Eukaryota; kingdom Metazoa; phylum Arthropoda; class Insecta; order Hymenoptera; family Tenthredinidae; genus Euura; species Euura saliciscinereae. The sequence goes on from JAFFZH010012031.1 coordinate 6,856, forward strand.
TGGCTTACAATTAGTAGCTATGACTTGAATATCTTCATTGGGTGACATTGTTTTCAACTTACTGCGGGACATCTCTCTAACACTCTCCGCAAGTTCTGACAGTCGTTTTTTTACATCTCTCACGTCATCTGAAATTTAAGTTATAAAGAGGACTGTCATTAAGTCGTCATTCGGCGGTGCTCGACTCGCTTGAGCTAAATTCGAACCACAAGTGAATATCTGTCATTATCGAAAATCTCTGTATCTTTAACTCACCACTTAAGGTAGCCTCGGTTGGGTTGACTCCTGAAACAAAAATCAGGATATCATGACAATACTTGACGAATCGAGTGGAACCCGACATGTTGAAAATGGTTTGAACATTCCGTGTAGCATAAAATGTAGAGAATCAAATGGTTCCAAACAAAGAGCATAACGTTCGAAGAACACATTTTATCTATATAGAGATGACGTACGCATAGTTTTTATTTTCAACGATTCAATGAATCTTACCACCTGCAGAACATACGTGCTGCAAAATGTTAAGTGTGCTGTTAAATATCGCGTGTCTAATGGCATAAAGTCGTAAGCGCCATTTTTTTCATAATTTTTAATGATTTTTCCAAATAGTTGTAAAAACTCGTAAAACGCAAAGATAAATTAAAAGAACGACCATTTGAAAAAAATCGATAAAAAATATTGGTAGTAAAAAGCAGAAGGTCGCGAGCGCCATTTTGATTTTTTTTAATACTTATGATTTTTTACATAGCTGTAAAAACTCGTGAAACGCAAAGAAAATCGAAATCGACGTCGTTTCAAAAAATTCGATAAAAGAAATCGCAGTTAAAAGCAGAAGGTCGTATCCACCCAACTTACGAGCTTTGCACTTACATTTTTTGATCTCGTAATTCCAATTGATACGCTTCGAACGTTTTCAGAGCGATTGGCGTGAAAAAAAAATTATACGAGTTTACGCCATTATAAACAGCAAAATGTCGTATAATGGCGCTTATGAAAATGTAGGCATAAAAAAATAAGTATGCTGTTAAATACTTCGAGGCAAAATACTTGAAAAATTGATTGCTTTCGATATTTTACGTCCATGAGTTCCAGTTTGGCTGTTGGAATTGAAATCAATAATTCAAATATTCTCAGTTTGAATGTTGTATCCTTGTTGTATCGAGAATATTTTACTCCTCGATGCAAAAATATGTCTACGTTTTAATCTACACAACAGGTTTTTTCACCTGTTGATGATGTGTGTGAATAATTGCAATGCTGACGTGGAAGCTATCGAACCACTTGACTCTCAAGTAGTTTTTTTTTTTTACGTTATTATCACTTATATGTATGTATTTCCTAGCGTACCCGATTGAAATAAGTATAAGTGAGGTTTCATTGTATTGGAAAATTGAACGTTCGAGCATGTGCTATTGGTCTGTAACTTACCGCTGGCAACACCGACGCACACCAATGAGGCGACAAGAAGACAGACGATCTTGTTCATGTTGAAGGTAGCCACTTGTTTCGTTAGAAATAGGTTTCTGGTTAGAATTCGTCCGATCCGTCGTAATTATACACAGCAGAGAGACCCCCTACCACGTCGATAACTTAACGTAGGCGATGAACAAACATTGGTAACGTATGTCGCGTGTCTAATGACATAAGGACGTAAGCGCCATTATACGACGTTTTGCTGTTTATAATGGCATAAAGTCGTACAATTTTTTTTTCACGCCATTCGCTCTGAAAACGTTCAAAACGTATCAATTGAAATTACGAGATCGAAAAATGTAAGTGCAAAGCTCGTAAGTTGGGTGGATACGACCTTCTGCTTTTAACTACCAATATTTTTTATTGAATTTTTTTTCACATGGTCGGTCTTTCAATTTATGTTTGCGGGTCACGAGTTTTTACAGCTGTTTGGAAAAATCATTAAAAATCATGAAAAAAATGGCGCTTACGACGTTTTGCTTTTAAGTTGTTTTTTATTTTTCCGTAAAAATTGTAATGAAAGAACGACGTATCCGCCCAACTTAGGGAGCGTTCAAATATTACGTAACATTAATTAGGGGGGGGGGGGGTAAAGTTGCTGTGTGGGTAATGGTAGGGGGGGGGGGGGCGTCAGTTGCCTGTTACGTAACTTTAATTGAACACTAAAAACGAGACAAAAATGTTGAACCTTTCTGGAATACGAAAATTTGCTAAAAGACATTGAAAAAATTTATTCTATATATGACAATTTTGTAGATTAACATGGCTGAGATAATGTTACGTAACATGGGGGGGGGGGGTAGACTCGTGTTACGATTTGTTACGAAGGAGGGAGGGGGGGTCAAAATCGGCTAAAAAAACGTTACGTAATATTTGAACGCTCCCTTTGACCTTTTGCACTTTCATTTTTCGATCTCATAATTTTAATTGATCTATACGTTTTGCAGGCCGTTATCAGAGCGAATGGCGTGAAATAGTATATTATGCGGCATGTCCGTAAAGTAACTGTTGTCGGGCGAGGTTATGTTTTTCGTACGAGCCGTTGGCTTTACCCGGCGAGCCTATGGTAAAGCCAACGGAGAGTACTATCCCCTCCGCCTGCTCTACTTATCGCTAATATCGGTCAGTGTCGTCCTCTTGGCGAATTTTGGGGAACCCTATAATTCCCGAGAGTTATGTTGAGTTGAGTCTCTGAGGTGTGATGAAGGCTGCCCCTGGGCAGGCGGGTTCTCATCCTGGGGGACTCGCGGCTCTTCGCGACAGCAGAAGGACCTCCGCTGTCTTGTCCCTCGGTGGTGAGGGTCAGCTACCCTCTCGTGGCTACTTTCACTGGCCTCCGCCGGTTCTTTATCTCAGGGTTTCTCAATCATCAACAGCGGTTCTCCATGGCGAACCGGGAATCTCAGAAAATATTACAATAAAACAGAAGAAATTACTATCAAATCTAACAACGCAAAATTGTCTCTGTCGCCGCTTCGGAGTCTATTTCGGTTCCTGGTTTCCCTAGGTTGAAATTCACTCAAAAATCATTCGAACACACAGTCACTCCTAGGAAAAGTGAATTTACTTACCGTCTAGGGTTCGGGGAGCTTTGAGTAACGAAGCAAGCGGAAGCTGCCACGTTACAACTTTTACAAATTATTTATGACTGATTGCGCCTCGATGGATGAATGATTAAATTTTGAGACAACTTATCTAAAATTCAATGATCAATCATTAAATTGAGAAACACGAAACTATGAATTTGTTATAAGAATTGAAGGAAAATGAAATTTACAATTTTATATGTATACAAAGTTTTTATATTTACAAAGTTTTCCATCTATTTATTTACGATTTTTCGATTAAACGAAAACGTTTACAATGAAATCATAATTCGATATTGTCTTGAATATATTTATGTGAATAATTTTTGAGAAAAAAAAGATAAAATTATAGCCTTAGGCAGGTTAATGATTTTACAAGGTGTAAAGTGTACCTGCAACGAGTTTATTGGCAATTGACTGTGATACTTATTATTATATAAATGATATGCTGGAAATGCTGGAAAATAGAAGATGTGAAAACTATAATTTATTGGCGTAGATCATGAGCCAATGAACTTGCAATGCGCCTTTGCAAATTCAATGAGTCATAGATGTGGTAGCGAAATTAAAGTACTGTTGGCAGACTGAAAAATAGGTCAATCGTAAGGTCGATCTTCGGAAAAGTGTATGTGATACAATTTCGTAAAACGCAAAGATAAAATGAAAGAACGACCATTTAAAAAAAATCGATAAGAAATATTGGTAGTTAAAAGCAGAAGGTCGTGAGCGCCATTTTGATTTTTTTTAATTCTCACGATTTTTTTAAATAGCTGTAAAAACTCGTAAAACGCAAAGATAGATTGAAAGAACGAACGTTCGAAAAATCCGATAAAAAATATTGGTAGTTAAAAGCAGAAGGTCGTAAGCGCCATTTTGATTTTTTTATTTCTCACGATTTTTTTGTACATAGCTGTAAAAACTCATATACCGCAAAGGTAGATTGAAAGAACGACCATTTCAAAAATTCGATAAAAAAATATTGATATCTAAAAGCAGAAGGTCGAAAGCGCCATTTTGATTTTCTTTTATTTCTCACGATTTTTTTTTACATAGCTGTAAAAACTCGTAAAACGCAAAGATAAAATGAAAGAACGACCATTTAAAAAAAATCGATAAGAAACATTGGTAGTTAAAAGCAGAAGGTCGTGAGCGCCATTTTGATTTTTTTTATATCCGATCCACTCAAATTGGCAATAATCAATTTGTTCATTTCATTCTTCTATAAGGTTAATGAACCTCTAAGAGAGAACTTTGGTTATTTCATTTTTTTTCATCATATGCGGGCGCGGTATCCCAAAATGTTTGTTCATGTTCAATAATATGGACACTTCGGAGGATTTAGATATTTTTTTCCAGATTTTTTTTATCAATTGATTGTAAATAAACATTTAAAAAAATATATGTTTCATGTCCGAGTTGCTGAACACGCGCAAAGTCGCTGGCCCAGATACTGACTCGGTCAAGACCCAATTATTGAACACTTACGAATCTATCCGAAAAATAATAATTATTCTTTTATTTCACATTCACTCAGCTCCAGTTACGTCTACTTGCCAAACAAATGATTATAGAATTCGATATATTGGTGCAGCATTCCTGAGAAAACCAGAATAAACTGAACACCTTTTGGGTTATGAAACGACGTTCAACAACTCGGACACCTGCTTAGGACGTCCTAAAGTCAATGTCCCAGTCAATGATCGAATAGATCAGATAGAAGTGCTGATTTGTCAATTCGAATTTATAAACGATTGAAAGTAGTCACTATATAAGTCAGAAATTCTCCTTGTTGGTAAATTCGAAAACTGAGCTTTCATTTGTCGATTTTACATAAGCGATCCGAAGAAAATTGAACAGTCTATAACCAAATGTGTATCAGATAATGTCGGATCGTTCAATAATTGGGACGCGTTCAATAACTGGGCCATTCACCTTACTTTTAAGAAAACGTACGCGACGTGGTCAAACAAACATCTGAGATGGTGGTTAATCTATGTTTTTGAACAAGTCATTGTCCATGATGCAGAAATCATGTACCGAAAAGCTGCAAACTAAGCTAAACCGGCCGTACAGCGTAGTGGTTAGGTCCCAACCGTTAGGACGTGCGGCTAGTAATACGAACAGCGGCGAGCGTTTCAGGTTCAAACCCCTTCTAGGTCTTAGAAAAGCGAAAAAAATGACAGCGAACTCAATATGCGTTTTAGCTGACATCCGTGCTGGAAAACAAATTAGGGATAGCTTACAACACCGGAAATAGCGATAAACAGCAAAAACTGAACCTAATTTATTGATTTTTTTTTCATTACATGGGAAAACACTGTCTCGGCGGCCGAAAAGATCACATCGTTCAGTGCAAAGCACGGTGTATTTAATATCTTCTTCTAACACCGTTTGGTGTGCATTGACCTCGCAATTTCCGCACCGCAATTTTGTTACTATTGATTGTAATCGGTGTCGACCGTAATTAACACCTTACGGTGTTGTTGCATATGAACCATCTCGGTGTTGAACCACGGTGTAGCCTGGTAACACCAAATGATTTGATCATTCTTTAAATTTTTATTTTGTTTAACAATATTCAAAGTTGTATACGTGTACAAGTTCACAAGATTAGGTGAAAAACAATTACTAATGACGACTATTCCGAATGAAAAATTCTTATTCTTCCTATAAACTGAGTCTTCTTCTTCTTATGAACTATTCTTTCGATACAGCTTTGAACATCTACCATTGATTAATAGGAGATTGTGTAACTAGGAGGCAAACTCGGTCTTTTCATGCCGAGCGTAAGTTTGCAATACAAGTAGTAGACAAGCGTGTACGCGAGCCGAAGGCGAGTGACTCGGAAGGAAAAAGTTATCGTTTTCATAAGGGCCTCCGAATGTCTTTATTCTTTTGTATTCGGAATCTGTGTTGGGAAATGGAAAATTTATACGATACAGCGAATGAATATTTTCAAAATTGATTTTTATTGCCCACAATCTTATGCAGCTATGAATTATTGTCACTGGTATATACATATTCGGTAATCAATTGGAAGACGTACTGGAAGAAGGTGGTAGTCTCTCGTACAGCAGATGATTTCCGTTCTTCCACAAAAAGTTCTTCAGATTAGCACAAGCGGTTCCGAATATTCCGCTTCGCGATAGCTGCTAAGAAGTGGCCTGCGAATTGATTCACCAAAATTGGTAGATTAATATATTCAGCATCTTCGTATCAGGTGATACTGTCGACGACACTCACCAATAGTCTCTTCCGCTGCCTCGGTTCAGCTGGACTGGCATGTCATTTATGATGAAGATGAAGATGGAGATGCACCTGAGAAGGTGAAATTACGATTCAATGGCAATTACCAGAACACATTGAAAGTATAGTTTAAGAAATCATCATATTTTAGTTGATGTTGGAAATAATATAAAAAGTCAAAATATTCAGGATCGTAGTTTAGCAGTACTAAACTGGTGGTATAATTGAAATCAGGGATCAAATGTTGAGTATCAAATACGTTTGCCTAACTGGAGGCTAAGGAAATAGATCAATTTATGAAAGCATCATTGGAATTTGGTTTGTAGCAAACGATAGATCTCAGTATGACAATTATATTTCTACCCGACTACGATAAAATGACCGTATTTCGCCCCTGAAACGCGGGTCGAAAGTCGTCAATTTCGGACCAGAGGGAAGAAAAGTCGATTCCCGGGCAAAATAGTAAATTTCCGGGCAAAAAAGTGGACTTTTTTGCCCGGCAATTTACTTTTCGGCCCGGTTAATCACTTCTCTTCCTTCTGGTCAGAAATTGAATACCTACTTTCCACTCGCGTTACAGCGACGGAATAAGGTCATTTTATCGAAGTCGGGTGAAAAATAGCATATGCCACACGGAAGAAGCGCAATTTTCACCCTTGTAGCATAAAATACTATTCTAATGGTACGATTGTTTCCAACTTACTAGGGGCAACCGCAATAGCAGCAGTCAAAATCGTATCGACTTGGGAGTCGATTGAGTCGAATGCTTTAGTATATCTGGTCACAGTACCTTCGATCCGCTCGCTGCTATCTGGAAATTGAAAGATACCTCAATAATTTAGACAATTTTCAAGTGCTAATTGAGGCGCGATATTCTAGGTGGGCACAATCGTCTTCAACTCACGTCGGTCTGTCGTTCCAGTTCTTCGCAAATAGGTTATCATGTTGTCTCTTACTGGGTTGACATAAACTGAAATTGGAATACAGAGGTTATGATCAAGTAGTCTTCGACTCTCACTCAGTTCTGACAACAGCTGGATGAAAATCAAGCTAGGCTTGATGTATTTTTCGAATGAGTGTCACTTACAAGCGATTCCGGCAGCAATTCTTTCTTTGGTTCCTGAAAATGAAATAGGAGTATCATGACAGAGTCGAAATTCACCAATTGACGCATGATATAATTGATGTAAGGTAATAAAAATCATGAAATATGAAGAATCAAAATAGAAAATCTCGGTCAATTAAAACAATTGGTCGACTTCAAACTGATATGTGAAACGAACAGTAGATCACAAAAACATTTTTTAAGGGTAAAAGTCGTCTTCAACTCACGCCGGCTACCCCCTAGGATAGAAGTTACATGGGTTGCGAAATAGTTTCCGGCATTCCTCAAAGCCTCTGAAATAGAAATAGAGAGGTCCTGGATATCAAACGGAATGATTGTCCAGAATACGGAGTCAAAGATAATTCGAGCGTTTTGGTAGACGTATAAATTGGTCAAGTAAGTGTATCCACTTATCACTTACGAACGTGTCGGTTGTTCAGCTCGGATCCGCTATCTGAAAATAAAATTGGTACATCATGACACTATTGTACTCTGTCAATATTTGACGCATGTCTTAGTAGCTATGACTTGAATATCTTCATTGGGTGACATTGTTTTCAACTTACTGCGGGCCATCTGTCCAACACTAATCGCGAGTAGTGCCAGTTGGTCGTTGACATTTGTGACGGCATCTGAAATTTGAGTAAAGAGGACTGTAATTAAGTCGTAATTCCGCGGTGCTCGACTCGCTTGAGCTAAATTCGAACAACAAGTGAATATCTGTCATGTATCTTTAACTCACTCCAGATGATAGCCTCGGTTGGGTTGACTCCTGAAACAACATTTCGTGTAGCATAAAATGTAGAGAATAAAATGATTCCAAACAAAGAGCATAACGTTCAAAGAACACATTTTATATATATCGTGATGTCGTACGCATTATAGTTTTTATTTTTAACGATTCAATGAATCTTACCACCTGAAGAACATACGTGCTACAAAATGTTAAGTGTGCTGTTAAATATTTCGTGACACAACACTTCAAAAGTTGATTGCTCTTGGTATAGATAAGTTCGACGAGTTCGTCGATCTTCTACTTCGGTACCATTTTATGGTTTCAAAATTTACTTTCTGTGATACGAAAATGTAGGCATAACAAAATAAGTATGCTGAAATTTTTTATCAGAAAAATTTACTGCGACGGCCGGGAATCGAACCCGGGTCTCCCGCTGCCTATCCGGGGACTTACACCGCGTGACCACCATGCTCGCCCGCAAATTCTTCTGATCATAGACTCTATCAGTGCGCTTCTTGTAATTGAAGGGAAGGATCTTATCGGCACCACACTCAAATTTTAACTTTGCAGGCAAAGTCGTGAACTCAAATATTGTTACCCGTGTGGCAATTCGCCACAATCTTTGAGTACACGACTTTGCCTGCAAAGTGAAAATTTGAGTGTGGTGCCGATAAGATCCTTCCCTTCAAAATAAGTATGCTGTTAAATACTTCGAGACAAAATACTTGAAAAATTGATTGCTTTCGATATACGTCCATGAGTTCCAGTTTGGCTGTTGGAATTGAAATCAATAATTCAAATATTCCCAGTTTGAATATCGTATCCTTGTTGTATCGAGAATATTTTACTCCTTGATGCAAAAATATTTCTACGTTTATCTAGACAAAAGGTTTTCTCACAAGTTGATGATGTGTGTGAATAATTGCAATGCTGACGTGAAAGCTATCGAACCACTTGACTCTCGATTAGATTTTTTCAAGTTATTCTCACTTATATATATATGTATTTTCTAGCGTACCCGATTGAAATAAGTATAAATGAGGTTTCATTGTATTGGAAAATTCGGTTCAGCTGGACTGGCATGGGATTTACGATTTTCCAGATCTTCCTGAGAAAGTGAAATTACGATTCAGTGGCAATTACCAGAACACATTGAAAGTATAATTTAAGAAATCATCATATTTTAGTTGATGTTGGAAATAATATAAAAAGTCAAAATATTCAGGATCGTAGTTCAGCAGTACTAAACTGGTGGTATAATTGAAATCAGGGATCGAATGTTGAGATCAAATAGGTTTGCCTAACTGGAGGCTAAGGAAATAGATCAATTTATGAAAGCCTCATTGGAATTTGGTTTGTAGCAAACGATAGATCTCAGTATGACAATTATATTTCTGATGGTACGATTGTTTCCAACTTACTAGAGGCAAACGCGATAGCAGCATTCAAAATCGCATCGACTATGGGGTTGATTCCGTCGAATAAACTACTAATTGTGGTCACAACATCTCTGATCTGAGGGCTGGTACCTGGAAATTAAAAGATACCTGAATAATTTAGACAATTCTCAAGCGCTAATTGATGCTCGATATTCTAGATGGGCACAATCGTCTTCAACTCACTTCCGGCTTCCGCTCCAGTTTTTTTCCAATAGGCTATAATTTTGTCTCTTACAGGGGTGACAAAACCTGAAATTTGAATACAGAGGTTATGATCAAGTCGTATTTGGCTCTCACTCAGTTCTAACAACAGCTGGATGAAAATCAAGCTAGGCTTGATGTATTTTTCGAATGAGTGTCACTTACGCGCCATTCTGGCATCAATTACTGATTTGGTTTCTGAAAATGAAATAGGCATATCATGACAGAGTGGAAATTCACCAATTGACGCATGATATAATTGATGTAAGGTAATAAAAATAATGAAATATGAAGAATCAAAATAGAAAATCTCGGTCAATTAAAACAATTTTTCGACTTCACCCTGATACGTGAAGCGAACAGTAGATCACAAAATTTTTAAAGAGTAAAAGTCGTCTTTAACTCACCCAGCTCACCCCCTAGGATTTCACCTACAATGTGTTCGAGATAGATTCCGGCATTCGACAAAGCATCTGAAATAGAAATAGAGAGGTCCTGAATATCAAACGAAATGATTTTCCAGAATACAATTCGAGCGTTTTGGTAGATGTATAAATTGGTCAAGTAAGTGTATCCACTTGTCACTTACTAGCGTCTAGGCTGGTCAGCTGGGAATCTCTATCTGAAATTAAAATAGGTACATCATGACACTATTCTACCCTGTCAATATTTGACGCATGTCTTAGTAGCTATGACTTGAATATCTTCATTGGGTGACATTGTTTTGAACTTACTGCGGGACATCTCTCTAACGCTCTCCGCAAGTACTGCCAGTCGGTTTTTGACATGTGTCACTTCATCTGAAATTTAAGTAAAGGGGACAGTGATTAAGTCGTCATTCCGCGGTGCTCGACTCACTTCAGCTAAATTCGAACAACAAGTGAGTATCTGTCATTATCGAAAATCTCTGAATCTTTAACTTACTGATGATTCTGGTACGCTCGGCTGGGTCGACTCCTGAAACAAAAATCAGGATATCATGACAATAGTTCACGAATCGAGTGGATCCTGACATGTTGAAAATGGTTTGAACATTCCGTGTGGCATAAAATGTAGAGAATAAAATGGTTCCAAACAAACAGCATAACGTTAAAAAAAAAACACATTTTATCTATATCGTGATGTCGTACGCATAGTTTTTATTTTTAACGATTCAATGAATCTTACCACCTGCAGAACATACGTGCTACAAAATGTTAAGTGTGCTGTTAAATATCGCGTGTCTAATGGCATAAGGTCGTAAGCGCCATTTTTTTTCATGATTTTTGATAATTTTTCCAAATAGTTGTAAAAACTCGTAAAACGCAAAGATAAATTGAAAGAACGACCGTTTAAAAAATATCGATAAAAAATATTGGTAGTAAAAAGCAGAAGGTCGTGAGCGCCATTTTGATTTCTTTTAATACTTATGATTGTTTTACATAGCTGTAAAAACTCGTGAAACGCAAAGAAAAATCTAAATCGACGTCGTTTCAAAAAATTCGATAAAAGAAATCGCAGTTAAAAGCAGAAGGTCGTATCCACCCAACTTACCAGCTTTGCACTTACATTTTTTGATCTCGTAATTTCAATTGCTACGCTTCGAACGTTTTCAGAGCGATTGGTGTGAAATAGATATTTATGTGGCATGCGCCGAAAGTAACTGTTTATTCGGCAAGGTTATGTTTTTCGTACGAGCCGTTGATTTTACCTGGCGAGCCGAAGGCGAGCCTTGTAAAGCAACGGTGAGTACTAAAAACATAACCTTGCTGAACAGTTACTTTCTGCGCGCGCCCCATACAATATTTTTTACGGAAAAGGCATTAATAGTCACTTTGACGCCAGTTGAGTTCCGCACGAACTGCGTATAGAGAGGGGATAACCTGCGGTATAAAGACTTTATTCCGCAACTTTGACGTGCGCACTTCGAACTGCGCATCAAAGTTGCGGAATAAAGACTTTATACCGCAACTTTGAACTTAGCGGTATAAAGTGCCCTTTGCCGGAACGAAAACAGGCGTCAGAAAGTGACTTTTTGAAACCTGTGCCGTAAAAAAAAAAATTATGCGACTTTATGCCATTATAAACAGCAAAACGTCGTATAATGGCGCTTATGAAAATGTAGGCATACAAAAATAAGTATGCTGTTAAATAATGCGAGACACAATACTTCAAGAATTGATTGCTTTCGATATACGTCCATGAGTTCCAGTTTGGCTGTTGGAATTGAAATCAATAATTCAAATATTCTGAGTTTAAATATCGTATCCTTGTTGTATCGAGAATATTGTACTACTTGATGCAAAAATATTTCTACGTTTATCTACACAACAGGTTTTTTTCACCTGTTGATGATGTGTGTGAATAATTGCAATGCTGACGTGGAAGCTATTGAACCACTTGACTCTCAATTAGTTTTTTTTACGTTATTCTCACTTATATGTATGTATTTTCCAGCGTACCTGATTGAAATAAGTATAAGTGAGGTTTCATTGTATTGGAATATAGAACGTTCGAGCATGTGCTATTGGTCTGTAACTTACCGCTGCAGCTGGCAACACCCACGCACACCAATGAGGCGACGAGAAGACAGACGATCTTGTTCATGTTGAAGGTAGCCACTTACATCGTGTCTGGTTAGAATTCGTCCGATCCGTCGTATTTATACACAGCAGAGAGACTCCCTACCACGTCGATAACTTAACGTAGGCGATGCACAATACATTGGTAACGTATGTCGCGTGTCTAATGACATAAGGACGAAGCGCCATTATACGGCATTTTGCTGTTTATAATGGCATAAAGTCGTAAAATTTTTTTTTTCACGCCATTTGCTCTGAAAACGTTCAAAACGTACCAATTGAAATTACGAGATCGAAAAATGTAAGTGCAAAGCTCGTAAGTTGGGTGGATACGACCTTCTGCTTTTAACTACCAATATTTTTTATCGAATTTTTTAAATTGTCGTTCTTTCAATTTATCTATGCGTTTTACGAGTTTTCACAGCTATTTGGAAAAATCATGAAAAATTGAAAAAAATTCAAAATTGCGCGTACGATGTGTCGTCTTTACGTTGTTTTTTATTTTTCCTATACCATTTGGCCTTTATCAGAGCGAATGGCGTGAAAAAAAATTATACGACTTTTCGCCACCAAAATCGCGTTTTTGGCGCTGACGACCTTATGCCATTAAACACGCGATATATAAGGGAGATTCCACGTCAAAGCGACCGAAAAAACGAGATTTTTTCCCTGACCCCTTTCGATCTGCATGTCCATTTGCACAGTCAATCTACACGTTGAAAGGATGAACTGCGATTTTTTTCAGATTTTTTCGACAAAAATCGTTCCATTACGAAAAATCATCGAATAAATTGATTATAATTTTTTTTTTTTATTGTTTGCGCCTACATAGCTCAAAACGTGAACGATGTATGAAAAAAGTTCCAATACGAACATTTTGGGGTTTTTTGTGAACTTTCCGAGAGTATTTTGATCAGATTTTTAATACCCCGTTCAAGTGTAGTTTTAATACAAAATGAGTGTAAATCATTCATAACTCGAGAGTTCCCTAATCGAATTGGCTGAAATTTATACACAGCGTGTCTTTTTCAATGCCAAAGGTTGTCTGAACATTTCAAAGTGGGCCGAGCAGTGGACTCGATTCGAAAATTCAAGATTTGGTTATTCTTGTTTGCGTACTCGCGATCGCCCTTGAATTTTTCAACTGCGGCTGAAAAAACTTTTTTGCGACCTCATAATCGCCGCGAATTCTCGCCACTGTGCGAATATTTGTTGATGTATCTTTTGAACCACTGTTCGGCCTACCATAAAATTTTCAGCCAATTCGATCAAGGCACTCTTTTGTTGCCGAAGATTTTCGAAGATTCTTCACCAAACGGCAGTGTCACGAGTCATAAAAAATTGCAAAAAACTATTTCCAGAAATTTCAATGAAAAACGCGAAACTATTGTTCTGGTCACAAGTTCGCTGACTTTGGTTCGAAAAAAATTAAATTGAAAAATTGAAAAATTGAAAAAAAACAAAAAAATTTAATCTCGCGTCCAAAATGCGCGATTTCGTGTACAGGACCCGCTCATCGTACTCAGA
>JAFFZH010012032.1:0-34998 GCA_018420115.1 Euura saliciscinereae
TCCCACCGTCGTCGATGATATAATCTAACCACGTCGTGATTATATACCTACTCTGCTTCCAGGTTTCTGGCAAACTGTGATCATAACTTTCGAGATACCGGTTGTGCATACACATAGTACGCAAACTTATTTTTAAACTTTCTACGAAAGGCGAGCTTCTTGTATCGCAATTGAATCAACTCTGATGTCGATGTTATATTCGCCCAAAATAATTGACGTTGTTGAAATTGGGCTTTTGTACAATTGATTAATCCAGTGCATCCAGTCGATGACGAACATTATTATGTTGTAGCAATTTTTTAATGCGTAATTTACATATTGACAACAGGGGAGTCGTTGCGAATCTCTAAACTCTGAATGCTTCACCAGATTATCACACTACGCACTACTGTCTCGAGTGAAGGGAGGAAAAGTTATTTTTTTCGGTACCAGTTCATCAATAATTCGATGAGGAAAATGATGATACTGCAAGACCACCCGACGTATAAAATAATGAATACGCCACTCAGGTCCCGCATGTTCAAACTTCTATCCTCAACTTCACCAGAAGTGAAGTTTTTCATGGAATGCCGACGAACCCAGTATTCTATAATTCCAGCTTCACTAAGTTGTTGGATAATTTTCATCATTTTTTTCATATACCCTGGATCCGCGTTAGAATATAGCATGCCAGGCCATGAACCGATGCCATCCTCCATCACCCTGAATAAATTTTCATCCAAGTAGCTCTTCAACACCAGTGAGTCTATGGTAACGGCGAATGGGCGCCACGTTTTGTTTGTTCTGAATTCGTTCGTGAAAACATTCCTCGAAACCCGGGCTAATTGAGACGTATCGCATTTCTCACAAATATACCTATCTCCAGGCTTCCCTCCCAGATTGCAGTAAAAGTCTCTGATAGCTTCGACGCACACAACATGGATCTCAGACTCCATCAGGTCGTCTGTATCGTGAAAAGACTTGAGAACAATCGGAGTGGACAGATCACTTGACAATTTAGCAAGATACGCTTGAACCATAACGTTGTAAGTAGTGAAGCACCATAGAATCACCAGACAACGGTAAAAAGCTTTTCTTGGCAGCCATCCGACCCCGACACCGAAAAACATGCCAAACAACCGCAGCATAATTCTAGACTTGTCGATATCCCTACTGAGACATACCATCATAACGGTATAGATTGTAAGTAGTACGAAGTGGAAGATCATGTTATTCTTGAAGGGCGAGGGCAAGATATTTCGTCTATCGGATACATCAGGCATAGCAATTACCCACACTCCTTGCACTCCAAGAGCTGTCAACGTCCATTCAGATGGTGTCTTTGGCATGTTCATTAGATCGAAAGCTATGCGAAGCCCGTCTCCTTGAAGAAACTTTGGAATGTCATTCGCCTCGTCGGACCAAACGTATTTTGTTGTAAAATTGAAAACACTCCCTACCACTTTCATTATCTCTCCAACAACCCCTTTCGGGTCGTCAGTTCGGGTACTCACGTAAGGGCGCAGGGTTGGTCTCACAGTCACCGTTGCAATAGGTTTTTGTGATTCGATTACCTTCGAATACAGCTGAGAAACCTCAGTCAAGCCATGGGTATCGCAGATGTTGAGTTGACGGAAGCCTCTAACGTTAGAAATTCTGGATCCGTCAAGTGATGTTCCAAATACTTGAACGTTGTCTTCGGTGAACGCTGCGAAGATGACACGTCGTGCTCCTTCATTCTTCCAGGTCAGGGGAATCGTATCCCGCAGATAGTTGTCGAGATTACGGCCGGAGTGAAAGTTCACCAAGATAATACAGCTTCTTTCGGACTCTGTCTGTCTCAAAAGCTGCAAGGCCAATTTTAAGTCCGCCTCAGAGTTCACCAGATAGAAATTAACTTGGTCAAACGAAGGATTTTCATAACCAGGTTGATCCAAAGTGTTGATCGCTATCGCGTACATTCGAGAGGATTCGGAAAAGTGACTAGCCAGTGCATCAGCCTGCCAGTTTGACTTCACCGGGATCACGAGATGAAGGGTTGTGCAGCCAGGGCAGAGTTTCACGACCAGGGTTGATAAACAGGTTTTCAAATCGTTTGGAAATTTTTCGCTCTCGTCAACGCCGATCTTCGAAGTATGAATTTCACCCAGGAAAAGCAGAAGGATGAATATTTTTTGAAACATTTTGCCACTAACACAGAACAAAGTATTGACGCCTTGCATTTTCCGTGACTATGCAGAGGCACTCAGCAACGCGACGTGACTGAGGTACTTCAGTGGTTACGTTGTACTCATTTCGCATTTGGTATTCTATTTAACAGCGCCTAAGTGATAGCTCTCGATATTGACACTCGGCAATGATAAAATCACCACACTGGGTGTAGCCACTGATCCTAGAGTCAACTTTCCTTCGGAGAAGTGGACAAAATTATATGAAATAACAATACAGCCCAGCTGTGAGGATTATGTCCTCGGAACAGAGCTTGACTGCCGCAGGTTGGTACACAAGTCACAATTACTGGTTACCTGGAAATTTCTCACACGAAAAGGACGGGCTTGCACTCGTCGATGATACAATCTAACCACACCGTGATTGTGGCAGGTGTTAGGTTCGAAATCGATTTCTAAAACTCATTGTCAGAAAAACCAGTAGTACTATATGGCCATTGCCATAAACCATACAGTCAAATCGGTTAAAATCTACACGGCGATTGGTATGAGACAGATAAAAATATATATCATATATGAAGCTGTAGATATGCTTTATTGAATTTGTTAGGATGGGTACATGATGACAGTAAGTAACCCCTGGAGCGTCAGGGCAAGAAACAATCCTATACTATTCGTTGACAAATCAGTTCCAGTCCCTTTTCCAGTATTGCATAAAGAATGTTCACAACAAGCCGTACAAGCATACAACTTCGTACGTTCACCGATCACTATGCATCCAGCCTCGCATTTGTTGGTGCAGTTTCTCTCCAAGGACCACATCATCGGGACCGAAGTTGAATTCTCTGTGCTCGTAGTGTAGGAGAACCTTTTCACCTGTGAACAATAACAATCAGAATTTTTCATTGTCCCCTCCACATCTCTGATGATTTGAGAATAATTTTGAAACGTTTTGAATTCAACCCACTGCTCACAGCAATTACTCAACTGATCTTAGTCAAAGAACTTTGAATCAACCAATCATATCTCAGAAATTTATCTTCAAAGCATACATCAACCATACTTTCTCTACGATCGTATCGTCGTCATCCTGAAACATTGCATTCGGTTATCTTTAGAAAAATTATGCAAAAATGCCGATTCTACCAGTGAGATAATTTCCATCTCACTATCAGTTTCTGAAACACTATCACTACTAAACTCACCATACAGATGCGCTTGTCTTCCTTGCACTTCTGCATCAAGGAACTGTGGTTCCCGGCAAGATCAACGCACTTATCACCATCGTCCATCGTGTCGCATTGATAACACCACAGATCGTTAGCTCGCTCGGAGGCTGCATGTGTCCGATGGATGTCCTTCGTTAATAATTGTGCTGCAAGATGGAAGAGTGAATTTCATAACAATAATTTCCCATAGGCAAATTTATTTTTGTAGTTATTACTCACCGTTGGAAATTGCGAATAACGTTGCAAAGATTAGGAAGAGCATCGTGACTTAATTTCAACCGTTCATAGCTCAGTGTTAGTTTTCATCACGGAATGAAGCTCCGTGGCTCATGGAGAATCGGTGTTTCATTTCTCGAACTGTTAATAATTCCGTTTCATTTATCTCGAAACTGTGATTCCACATGCCATGCAGCAACACGACGACCATATTGGATGAAGAAGCGCCTGCGCCGGTCTCGCGCTCTGGATAAAGTTCCTTCGCGCATCTTCTCCCTCTCACTATCTTTCTTCGTTATCTCCGCATATACTTTGGACGAAATCTATAATGTGGAATTAAGTCGGTTTCCAGAACTGACAACTCACCGCGATTGTAGGAGACTAACTTTGGCTCCATAACTCATATGTTTCACATCCAATGTCTCCACGCTTCGGATGAAAATGTTCATGCGTTGAATTATTGATCTTTCTATAAGGGTCACTGACGCGTGCACTCGACAGATCTCTCGCTCCATTCACTTTGCTCAAAGTACACGTGTCTAATGTCGGGGAAATTGGAAAAATAACAATTCAAAAAATCCTCCACGCCCAGATACTCCTCACCAAGGGTCGAAATTGATATTCATCTAGAGAATACACTGGATCAAGTGATCCATAATTTCTGTAAAAAAAAAAAACAAGATAATAAGCTCACTGCGATATCAGTAAAATTTCCAAAGAAACCAATGTATAATTCTGGTTTCCAAATTTCGTAGGATATTAAAAAATCTCCAGCTTAAGCGGATTACTTTCACTTTCGTAATGAAAGTACAAAGTTATCTGATCTTTCTGTTACCTTTGGGAACTCTCAAAGTCCAAAGAGTACAAGCTTCTGTCCTGATTAATCAAACAAAAAAATTGGGGGAGCTTTTTATGAGTGGAATTGAAGGAATCATGAGATCTAAACATGTGTCGGTTCTTATCGGATTTGTTTTGTCGGAATTGAAGAGGAAAAGTTTCCTTTAGTTCAGTCTGATGCGGTGACTCGAAGTTGAGTTAAAGGTTCTGGAAAAGATTTTAGAAAGCGTTTCATTTGAAGATCGTTGTGTAACTCGCATTACTCACGCTCACTAAATAATTTTCGTTTTTCTTTATTGCTGTTCAACGGTGTAGCTAATCGAACGTAAATTAGAAAAATCGGAGAGTGGGAAACGAAGTTTGGGAACGGAATGTTGGCGAGTAAAGTGACGGTGATAAAACTCGACCGCGTGGAAGCCCGGTCTTATACCTATACTCCCAGAATAAATGGAGAATCTAAAAGCGTTGCCGAATATCTCCTGCGTAGACTCCTGATTCAGCGTTTCGGGTGAATTACTCCCGACTGCATTTGGCCCCCGATATATTTATCACCCTGTAAGGTCACAATTTTCACCCTCGTTTTATATCGACGATCGAATCAAGCTTTATAACATTTCGTCGTATCCGAAGAACCGGAGGATTCATTGATCCGCGAATGCGATCAGACGCAGAATATTATAATCGCTAAGCCCTGGCCAACGAAATTCACCACCGTTCGCAAAATTTCGGACTCTAAACGATCAAAGGGAGGCTAAAGCCAGACTCGAATGCTCGATTTAAAAGGTAAAGGATGAAGGGCTTTGTGTTCCGACAAAAATTTTCCACTCATTGTCAGGAACAACCCTGATCCTTATCACTCGGAAAGTTTTTGTTGCTTTCAGTCCCTCGCAATCTAGCTGGATCAAATGAAACACATTAGAACAATAACTTTCGTACCTTCTCCACTGATTAGATTCGTAGATTTGATTTTATAGCTAAGCAAACCCCGGATTACTTTACACGTGACGATTGGCTGGGAAAATTTTTGACACATAAATTGAACCCTCGTCCCCTTTTCTCTTGCCTTCGTTGCCGTATTCATTTTCCTTTTCCACACTCACAGCAAAACTATCTGATTTACTATACCGAGATATTTTTCCGCCGCTGATATACGATCTCTTGATACCGTTGGTGGCGCAGAGCTCGTAATATATATTTCTCGTACACCATATGGCCTAGTATTCGAAGCTTTATCCAAAAGCAATAATTCATCTATATTGGTTCAAAGGTGAAAAAAGATTATTATTGTCGTTCGCGGTAACTTCGTAGAATCCAAAGGTCAAATTTGGTAGCGAATGACGTCGCAAAAACTTTTCCAAAAGACTCCGAAGGTTCGAAAAGTCTACATTCATAATCAAAAGACATTGTGTCCCAAGATGGTGGAAGCTGTCTGCGGTGGGAAAGAACGTCCTGACTAACAACGAAGTTGAAGGAAAGTCCTTTCATTCTTATGGTGGTAAAAGAAGGAGCCACGTGAAATAGGCATTTCAGATAACGAATATTATGAAGTTCGCTGTGAAATTAAATGAATTTCTCAGGTATATAATTTCAGCTAGGTATTCACGTGTTATGCATAACTGCAGCCATTTCTTTCAACTTCAACTATACTTAATTATTTAATTACGTCAGAAAACTTTCCTGGGCTTCCATTAAGAACTCTGAAGTATAATTTATAACTTTTACCCACTAATTTCTCACTCTTAGCCATCTTTGTATTCACTGCAACTCATCGTAGACAATGGGATTAAAACATTTTCAACTGAATGTGTGTAAATGATTAATTAATCGTTGAATACTGATGAACCACGACCGGCCTTCGTTTCAAACTGACTTTTCCAGAAATCAGCTTTTATCATATCCTCGTTCAATGCACAGTCGATATTCTCTCAATTCACCTCAGAGTATTGTGAAATCACGTCTAAGGCTTTCGATAATTTTATTTTGGTTACAAATTGTTGCCGAGTTGGATCTTAGGCTGTGAGTATATGAGTTTATCAAATTTCAATATACACGTATACACCCGAGTTGTAGAGTTTACTGCCGTCTTAACTCTCCGTTCACGGTACATGTTCAAAATTATCAAGTTACACGTAAAAGCTCAAGTGCGGAGGCAAGTTGATACCAGGATTCTGTTCCGGCTATATATAGCAATAAGCTTTGTCAATTCATTCGTACCGATACATATATCGTCTTATTTCGTTCCATCTCTGTTTCACAGACTTATTGGATCGCGGGAGAGTTCCAAGTTTCCCGAGTCTGTAAAACCGGAAGGAGAAGAATTCTTCCTCTAATTTTGTACGAGGGTAATCAATAGTGGATACAGTTACTAAAGTTCCTGATGATCTTACACGAATGAAGTGAAAATCGTGACGTTGGTGAATAAAACGGGTTATTTTTACAGCTAAAACACCCGGAAGCCAGTGAATACATGAAAAATGATGATCGAGTCAATAAGCAACCAGAACGAAATCTGAATACTATCGTCGTATACCAGCCCGCAGCTTTCAGTCTGGAAATGGCTGATAAATTGCGTCGGTGAGTAACAAGAATCAGAGCTCAACCCCCCACAATATCAGGATATCAATATATACAAAGCTAGCGAAAATATCCCTGCATCATCAGGTCGACCCTCCCTCAAATTATTGCTCATACACATGCATGAGGCGCAGTTCACTCTCACCCATTCACAGTCGGGAGGCGAAAAACTTTATCCACTCTTTTCTTTCTTTGTCATTCACACTTCTTTTTGGGGGAAACAGATAGTGATTTTTTTTTTGCCAGATCTTCCTGAGGATTTTCGTGATCTTACCAGCAAAGACGTAGTTCTTCTGATACCTGCACTGTAAAAAATGATTGTGAATTCAGTACACATTAAGTACACGAGAGTCCCAGCAAAGTGAATCGATATGCATGTTTTTTTCATTCATCAACAAATTTTGAATATTACTATTGTGTAGTAAATTCATCGTGTTTGTAGATTTATTTTACTAAAATGTGAAGTGAATTCGTGACTCATGTATATGCATAAAGTTTCCGACGCGTTGTTTGAAGTTCACATCAAACATTTTTTACAGTGTATTTCAGAACACTTCGCATGCACAACTGGTAAACGATCAACTTTCCGCCCTAGGGCTTTCTCTGCGCATGCGCACTTTGTAATAACTCAGTCGCTCAGTGGCGCCACTGGGCGCTGTTGATCAATTTTAGAAAACTTTTAGCACTAGAAAGTACAAGAACAAGGCTTCAACTTTGATCTCGAAAAGCCAAAGAATCTCTTCAAGCCACGGAGATACACGATCTTGGTAAGAGGGTCTCGAAAATGTCGCGTGGTACATGAAAGAAATATGTAGTATGTTATGCTACAAGGGAGGAAAGAGCGCGAAAATCGCGTTCCTCCCGTGTGGCATATATTCTCTTTTTACCCGTCTTCGATAAAATTACCATATTTCATCGCCGCAACGCGGGCGGAAAGTAGTCATTAATTTTCGAACAGAGGGGAGAAAAAGTGAATAAGCGGGCAAAAAAGTAAATTAGAGGGCAAAAAAGTGGACTTATTTGCTTTTTTGCCCGGCAATCTACTTTTTTGCCCGGAAATTTACTTTTCTTCCCTCTGGTCCGAAATTGATGACTTTCGACCCGCGTTTCAGGGGCGAAATACGGTCCTTTTATCGTAGTCGTGTAAAAACGATCTTTTGACGTTAGACTCATTATAGTATCTTCAGTTTTATTTATAACACTGTGAAGGTTGAGATAAAAACTTGAATTTCTGATTAATTTTTGTGTCAGAATTCAAGGAAAAAAATATTTGGTGTTATCTCAAGTAGACATGGATATTCTTCTTTATTCTTTTTTCCGAGAATAGTTTTAAAAACCTGTTTTCCAATATCGTGCTTTCGCAACCAGAATTGAAGCTTCATTTTTCTTCTTCTTCGTTCCAGTCACCCTGTATCCATTTGTACTGTTGCTGAACTAAGGGTTCGTGGGGCGGCCATTTTATCAGCTGTCAAATATTAATTTGTCCGCTTCAGAAACGATAATTTTCTGCAGAAACTATATAAAAGATTGTCATGTGTGGGACGTAAGGATATAAGACGATGATATCTGCCCGGGTTGAAGATTGTAGCATTCGCCAACTTCATCATCGTGCTTGCCTATAAGTCTACTATGTATTCCCAAAATAACATATCTTCCACTATCGATCAGGCGAGTCTCCGAGGTTATTCAAACTTCTGAATAAATTTCACCAGTCCCTACGGCGCGACGCCAGAATTATCTGTGTCGGCCTGGTCGCTTTTCACCACCTGCAGGTTGTTCAGGGGTGAATAGCCCCGCCAAAAAATCGATCCCGTAGACTCAGACAGCAATCCGTTGGCCTTTCTCTTGCACCTAGCAGTAGACTGCAGGGTGATAACTTAGCATAATTGCACTCGGTTGGTTGTTGAAAGGAAATGTATTTTTTTTCTTACTCGTACGAGAGACGCTAGAAAATCTCTAAATCCGTCACATTCGTTGTACAAAAGCCTTTGTTCATTTCCCAGACAACTTCATCCCTCAGAGAGTTGTGTTCGTAAAACTGATTACTTTCACACGGAACGTTGATTGAAAGAAAAAAAATGTCCACTAGATTCACCCTGGATTACAATCACGCCTGTTAATGAACATGTGCTGGTGGTCTAATTGGGTAATCCTTTCTCCCCGGGCGTCAAGAGATAGGACAGAAACAGACATTAACTTACGAATGGACCATGTTACCTTGATGCTTTGTGTGGTCGGTGAGAAAAGCCGGCCGATAAAAGCTCCTGATAGCAATTTAATTTCTTAAAAATTGTTGAAAAAAAGAAGAAGAAGAAGAAGAAGAAGAAGAATTCTCATCAATTCTTCCACGGCCAGAGTTTTCAACAAATTCTCGCGAGGATGTACTGTAAAAAAATTTTTCTTCGTTATCCTAAATTGGCAGTTATTCAAAAACTGCCGGAGGGTGATTCCTTCTTAAAGAGAACAAAGAGATTCACGATTCATATTCACAGTGCCGAAGACGCTTCCAATCTTTTTCAAACGTTTCGCATTAATTTGAAGCTCCAGTTGGTTCCGAACCTAATTAACAGAAAAAAGCGCGTATTGAATCGAAGTAAACACTTCAGCTTTCCTTGAATTCTGAGTCGACTGTAATGTAGGAGGACTCTTATTCGGGGAAGACGCGTCTTTATTGTACATTAAAATTGCTGAAACGCGAAGAAAATTGAGTTTCTCGGTCCGTTTCATTACACTGACTTTCTCTCCGTCTCTAAATTTTAGATGATAAAAATTACGGCATTGCCACGTTGCTAATTTTGTAAAATTGCGAGAATATCAAGTGTGAGGTAATTTTGAAACACTCTGCCACAGCTGCTGTGTGTAAAGGAAAAATGAGTGCGAAAGTATAAGCTCTGACGTAAAGCTACTAGCTTTGTATGACGCTATATATGATACTGCATAAAGAGCGAGCTTCCACATAACTCCCAGGGACACATTTTCTTTAACAGAAGATCCCTGTCTATGATTTCTTTTCATTTAATAGAAAGTGGATCACTATATAGATGAAATAGAAAAATTCACCGTTTCTCTCGAAAAAATTGTATATGCGCATATCGAATTTCCTCGCTGTTACTTTTTTCAGAGTTAAAAACGGCGGAAGCACGTTTTTTGCATTTAGAGGATGAGAAACTTTTTTCCCCTCGGATTTTCGCGGGTGGATATTCCTTCGACGGATTCAAAAAACTCACATATAATCCCGACTGTGGAAGCAACACGTGAAAACTCCGAGGAGAATACCTGACTTCTTAGGGGGATCTCCCCACCCTTGTAACAACCGACGAACGAACAGACAGAAGTACGCGGTGCGTATAGCGGTTGAATACGGGGGTGTGGGTCAATGACGGCAAAAGGGGGCGCCGGGGCGTCCCGACGCCTGCAAGCTCGCAGTATCGTCTCGGCCACCGTCGATGTATATACATGCGGGAGTACATTCTTCGTTTATGTGAGATCGTAGGGGAAAAAAATATTCAAAATCTACGAAACTATCGATAAACAAATAAAACAAAAAAAAAAATACTATTGATACAATAATTAATTAAACATGGCTACTCTAATTGGGGAATAAACGGTAAAGTTTCGTTCAATCGATATCGATCACTCATTTGATACCTAAGATTAAATTTTAGTGTGTTATCGTTAAAGAGCTATAGTATACACACACGAACCCAAATTTGATATCATCAACGCATGATTCTTCATCATTGATTGATCGATTTTTCATTGATATCAGACTTGGTGGTTATACTTCTTTTTTTACAGTTTAGTGTCATTTTTCATATTGTAGTTTTGTTCTTTGTTTCGAGAATTGATTAAATTTTGAATCAAACATTTTTCTACCTGCCTCAGATATTTCATATCAATTTTATTTTTTTTTTCTTTAAATACATTTTTCTCTACTACTACGACATCGTCTGTGCAGACCGTGTAATCATTTGTTTCATTTCCTAGAAGCAAACACACGGTCCCAAGAGTAACAATTTTATCAAGTTTAGGAGGGTTTGATAGATCTTGGAGAGCTTTGATACCGCGACATACGACGCAATTACTTCGTTCTTCCTCCTTTTTTCTGTCCAATATTTTTCTCTTCTTGGTATCAATCATTTTTTATTCTCGGTATCGATAATCTTCCAATAAGAATAAACGTCTTCAACTTTGTTGAGTCTTCATCAAAACACTAATATTACCAATTACGCGTACGTAATCAATTGGAAAAAATAATCTTTCATTCCTCATCATTTTTCACATCCACTGTCAGTAAATTTCCAATCAACGAAGTATGTCACGAATGATATTGTAGACAAATAATAGCCGTTAATTTTAATCATTATTCGCATTGTGTTTGATCGATGTATTTCATCATTGGAATCAATAAAACGAGGTCGAGCTTTCAGTTGGATTATTATTTCAGGCAAATTTGATCCTTTTCAAAATATTTCTACCCAGCATACATGAATTTGAAAATTTGGTACCGATCGGTTTGCCTTGAAGTTGATCAAACAGATATATTTTATCAAGATTTTTTATTCTACCTTTACCTCAGGATTGTTATAACTAGTCAAATTCCGGGATGAGAAATTGAATATTCTAGAAGGGGGAAGCAGAGCTCGGTCACATATGAAACATTTTTCATTATTTTCATTGTGAATTGGTTCGTTTTTTGTTTGTTCTTTTCACTTCGGAATATATTTACGCTGAGTAATTTTTTTTTGTTTGCATTGATCACATAACTTTGTGCAAAACACGTTTTTACCATATCCCATTTACCAGAGAGGAACTTTGAAGTTTAAACCTCATTTGTGTTTCATTTAAACTTGAAAATTAACTTATACCTATATACAGTGAGAACAGGTGCGAATTACTTTGTCGCGG
The DNA here is from genome assembly GCA_018420115.1 of Euura saliciscinereae. Taxonomy (NCBI): domain Eukaryota; kingdom Metazoa; phylum Arthropoda; class Insecta; order Hymenoptera; family Tenthredinidae; genus Euura; species Euura saliciscinereae. The sequence continues at coordinate 11,912 of JAFFZH010012032.1, forward strand.
CAGTTTTATATCCACGTGCAAAACGACTATCTGAATTACATCTACTCAATATAAAAAAAAGAGCAAAGGAACACTGAACATTCATAAATATACAGTTCAAGTTCATAACGAAGACAGTTCGAAAAAGGATTAAGACAATTCTTGTGTGATCTTGGAGAGATATGTAATCTACGAGGAGGGGAAAAACTACCACACACACACGAATTCTTGGTGAGTAAGAATCTTGAAATTGATTGATCAGAAAAAATGTATCCGTGGAAATTTAGCTCTACATTCATTCCTTTTTCGTATTACGATAAAAAGAAAAAAACTGCGTATAGAAACAAAAAGACGAAAAAAAACTTTGAACCTTGGCTCGAATCGTGAGTTCTAAGAGAAGATTTAAGTTTACTTAAACTTCTTCGTAATTTATGCCGAAAGTATATTTCAAGAAACCAGAAGGTGAAGATCACGTTTGCTGTGAATTTGTTTATCATAAGGCAACGTCTCGAATATTCCAAGTTCTAAAATCTCCGAACGTTCGGCGATGACGTATAGTGCGGAGGTGATGGACTGCGAAAGACGCGTTAACATTGAGCAACCCTCCGCTGTAAGTGGTTCCAATATCTCTAGATTAATCGGCTCTCGATACCGCCTAACCTTTGATGTATACAGGAAGTACCGAGGCGATACACTTCCTGCGGTTATACGTGTCTAATCAAGCCCAATTTAATTACTCCAGATCAAGAGAAAAATCCCCGTCGAATGAAGACGCAGTGAAATAAATGTATTCCAAACTTTACATTATTTCGTAAATTTTTAAGATTCCTACTCAAAATCTTACGAACTTCCCATATTTAAAAATACGCAAATATTATGAATATTAGTTTGAACAGTTTTTATGAAAAAGTAACAAAAATGAAGCTTGGAAATGAACGAACCCACTCCTTTTTTTATAGCGAGTAATGTAACACGGTTGCAGTCAATTCGTACGATTTCGTTTCGATAAAAAGTGTGGAGAGTGTTTTATCTGCACTCGAGTGAAATGTAGCGCAGTAGAGAGTGTACGACTGTAGTCAGACTCACGCGTCTCGTTGGCTCATCCGTACCAGACTTTACTACTGATCGTCACCGATCGGTTTTATCAAACTTTAGTATATTATATTCCCGGAGCTTTTTTTGCACCGATTAATAAAGGCAGGGAGAATTATTGTCGCTCAAATTTTACGTACAAGAGCTTTTTCTCTACCTGGCTGACGTATGCGTAGAATTTTTGCTTTTATTGTATGTGAGGGGGATTTTTTATATCTGGTGGAAAAAGTAATTTCACGGTTTCGAACAATTTGATATTTAATATGCCGTCAGATCTTATGCGCAGTGTTCTGTGCGGGAGGAAAAGCTTTGTTGTCAAACCGCGTTTAAGCTCGCATAAATTTACAACGACCTGAATGTGCGTCACATCTAACCCAGTTACGACTATACACATTCTACAATCGCTGACTAGTCTCACGATGAATTATATCTCGGCCTGACTTGCTTCAACGCGACATCGACACCTCAGGTTCCTAAGTTTGAGGAAACTATTCAAAGCGACTTTTCAAGAACTGAAAAATAAATTCTACTATTTTCCGTTTCTGCACAGCTTACGGCTGTCTTTGGGATTATTTTGAGAGCTAACGATCGTTCCAAGTACATTATTATCGATGTTACAACCCTTTGAAGCTTATTGCGCATTTTCGAAAGAAACATCACTTTGCGCAGGATTGTGACGTGGTTCGTGATGGTAATATGCGCAGATTCAACCAACAAAACTTGGATGTTTTCAATTTTTTATGACTTTTGTTTACAAAATATACATACATTTTTTTGCGAACATATCCCTGAAAATGATCATTGTTTCGAATTCTTTATGAATGCTTGGGGCAATTCGAATTCTGTAGTTGTTCGTACAAAATTTGTGAAAGTGCATCATTTTTCATAGAAATTCATTCCTTTTTCATGAAGCTATATTTCATCAAAAGCTATTTTGCATATTCGTTTTATTTTTTACGAAATACTACGAAAGGCACGAATTTTTATATGAGGAATTTTTACTGAGAACGTCAAATTTTGTTTTAATCATGAATTATGTCACCTTGAAACCGCCCTGATATTTTTTTTTAGCTTTATTCAGTGATTTTGTCATACACTTTACAGCCGAGATCAATTCCATCCACTTCGCGCCATTTCTCAATTCTCTGACACGACATGGCTCGCTCGTAGGTACCCTCTAAACATGGTCTATTTATGGAGGTTCATACGCTTTGTGGATTAAGGGTTAAGGGTAGGGCGTGTTTCCTTCCGTGATGTAAATAGTGTAATATTTTAAGCTCCTTTACCTATCCAGCAGATTAACTCCGGGGATAATTATTCATAGTGTTTCTATGATCCAGTATCGAAGCTCATGCGGGAGTGGAAAGGAAAAAAAATACAGAACAAGCTCTGAGATGTAGACAGGACGACGGTGTCTCTCATCAAAGCACATTCAAGGGCGAAAGCAGCTCCTGAGCTACGTATTCAATATGTACGCACGAGCGAGAATATTCCGGGAATATGAGTCTTTGGATCTGAGAGCTTACAATATATGCAACGATCAGGGGAAAGGTTTTACAATTCTCTGAACCGTGGAATCTGAAAGAGAACTTTGACGCTTGGAAAAAACTATTCGCGAACACACGTGTCTCGCGGAATATTATATAAGACACCTACTTCTCTTCCTCGCGAGCTTTTTTTGCCAACGCAGAGAAAATTCCGTCTTCCGATAAAAAAAAAATAATGATAAACTCCAATGATTCTTGAGTAGAATTTTATTCAATTGACATCAAGTGAGCTGTAGCTGTAGCATGGGTCTCGGGGGCGTTTTCAAAGGGGTGGTGTCTAACGTAACGACAAAGAATTGCATACTTAGAGTTTGAAATATAATAAATTACAAACTGGGGGTTCGAAAGTATACGTCTTGAGCTTCATTCTGGTGAAAGAAATCCAATTTATTCTTGTAAATTGTGGCCTCAAACGCCGCGGAAGTGGAGCTTGCGAAGAGTAACAATATAACAACGGCAACCACGCTATTACTTCATAACCGTTTGTCCGATCGATTTTTAATTTATACACTATCTTCATATCATTATCATCCGAGCTTTCACCGAAGCGTTTTTGAATCCAGCCTTTATTTTGATTTTATTGTTTTAAATCCTCAATACCATCCATAAAACTCAGGAAAAAGTCAAATTTCATGTAATAAGTTCGATATTTTTACCAAATTTCCAGTCATCGAAAAATCCTTTTGTGAAAAATTAGCTAGAGGTTTCTATACCGAAAAAAATGACATCTTGTTCAGGTTTTTCGAATACCTAACTCAAGTACAATCGTGACTCCCGTTTTTATTTACGCCCTTCGCAAGCTCACGCAGTGTCTAAAAGCCGCGCACAATTTTGAAAATAAATTGGATACTTTGCGTCTGAAATGGAGGTCAAATTTGGTGCTTTGGAAGTCCGCTTACCAATTTGGGTTTCCTTCATTCTTCACAAAGTTATTCCACTTTTATGGTGAAGCATGCATTCTTAGAAGAGGATGCTCGATTTTTACCCAGACCAAGATTTGTCTGGAGGATAAGCACAGAAAGAACATTTGCATTTACAATTGCAAATTTATGTTTTTTATTTCAAAATATTTTTTTTCATGTCACATTACTTCATTTATTACAACATGATTTTTTTTTGTTCATAATCACTTTTTTTCTCATTATTTTATCAGTTTCGTTGGTTCTTTCTGATTATTTTTTGTATGTCTCGTGATTTCCGGGATTATTTCGTTTATTTCTTCGGTTATTTCTCATTATTTCATTCATTTCACATCATTTCAATTATTTCTCATTATTTCAGTCATTGCCTCAATTATTTTTTATTATGTCGTTCATTATGTCATTTTTTCAGTTATTTCTTATTGTTTCAATTATTTCTCATTATTCGAGTTAATCCCTCGGTTATTCTCAATATTACACGAGCTATTGACACGTTATTTCAACGATTCATTTTCCCTTCGTGTTATAGTGACTTCGTATTGTTGATGCAGTTTCTTCATCTTTGCATGAATCCTAAAAGTTTGAGCCCATATGTTTCTTGTTCTAAATTGCATGTAAAATTTCGTTATTTCGGCCGTTTTTTAATTTGAGATCCATGCACTTGGATATCCGGAAATTATCTGTGTCTCCGTCAAAATCGAGTACCTACAATACCCTCTCGAATAGAAACAAGGATTTCGAGGGTTGTTGCAAAGCACTGAAGAGATATTGCGCCCGCGATGATCCTACTGTAAGGCTTTTGGCGAGATTAAGTCGAGATAGTTCGTATTTCGGTTTCTGAGCTGGCACGGGCGTTGTCAGGGCTGTAGAATCTTTGCTCTTTGTATTTAGGAGTAGAATAGAAACGTCGAAGCCAGTATCACAATGGAGCTAGCTCTCTTCATCCCTGCCTTACAGCCTGTTGCTCGTAGAATCATGGGCTTCCCATTCACGTACAGGATGCGCAATCTATCCTCCAAGTCTCTCTGAAATACAATTCGCCACCGATTACTGAAGTGTGATCGAATTGCCCCTGCAAACACGAAGCAAGGGTCGTAATTGAATTAATTCAGCTTAATCCTCGGATTATAGATAAATAGATACCGCCGACGTTGCATGGGATGATCGAAATCAGATGCGAAAAAATCCCTTGAATTTTCGAACATTCATCATTCTGGGATTAAGTTTTATACCGTAACGGGTGACAGGCATTGTAAGAAAGGGTGGAGGGACGCTTACAGAATATTTTCACAACCCCATCGGCGAAAACGAGTCGAGTCAGTCCTTCCTCTCAAATCGAGCCCGGGAATGGTTACATTCCCAAATTGTGTCTCGCGTACCGAATGCAAAAAAGCCTCTCTAAGTATTTCAACATGAAAGGAATAACGGTGTAAGTGAGAGTACGCCCAAACTCTTATCGCCTGGAGACGAGGGTGAGAATTCCTCTTCTTTGTTACTCTCTTTTCCCTCTGATTTTCTTCATTTATCTCAGAAGTGATATTTCTCGTGGAGCACTGCAGCACCAGCAGGAAGACGAATGAGAAACTGCGTTGATATTGTTCAGTAAATTTGACATCGTTCTCTATCCTATAATTCAGAAGAAATTTACGATCGCGTATAAAAACGAGTTTCTAGGGAGCGCTGAAGTTACACACGACAAACTAGACCCAGACTTTGCTTTTGCACTGAGGTGAAACGGCGAAAGAATGGAACTGAAAGGGAAAAAAAAGAGAAAATTGAAAGACCCTCCAGCCATTGAAAGGAACCGGAGGTCACCGTCTTTATGGGGAATACCTTATACTTTTCTTCCGTTCGCTAACTTCGTTTACACTTTCTTTCCCTTTACTCGAGATCCTATTTAGGCTCGGTGACCACTTTTTCTTCCTCTATATTATTCCCCTCGCCGAGGTAAAATGGGACGAAAATATTTCGACTCTTTTGTAACACCCGATGAACTAACTCAGGACGACAAGTATTTCCTTCGTATTACATGCATATACGGTATTGAATTAACGTGAAATGGAAATTTTTAGTTGCGTCAAATAACGTCGGGACCACGCTTAACGGGTTTTCGCAAATTTCTTGAAGTATCCCGTGATAGCGCCTTGACCCTATGATATCAAAAGCTATAACCGGAAGCGATGAAAAACTCCACGAACGAGTATACTCGAAAATTTTCATAACTCCCGAAAGCTTCACTAATTGTAATTGCACCACCTTGTTAATGACCGGTATGAAACCAAGCACCCCATATTGTTTGAACTGTACTCATTATACCCGAACCTATAGTAGAGACCGGGGGGAAGCGGTCTCCCTAATCCTTCACTAACAGTTCAGAATTTCGAATGAAACGCGATTCTTAATCAAAGAACTCAAAATCACGAGCATAATTGTACGATGATAGATTTGTAAAGGTTCTGACATAACGTGGAATTAACGGGCTAAGTTTAAGACCCTTTCAGACGTTGTTTCAGGTGGATTCTTCGTTAAGATACACGAAATTTATTCCAATTGCGATACATAAAGATGTCCACTACCAAGAGAGATCCTCCGATCTTTGAATAAACATCATGAGCCAGGTTGTATCACCGGGTGAATGGGTCAGGGTGAAATGGACCAGTCTAGAAGGCATTGCATGGGTGCGCGCAGCGAGCTGCGCACTGAGGCTTTCGATCCCAGTTGCGACCGCGTCTAACCTCGAAATAGAAGAAAAAAACAGCCAGAATATACTCTATTAGTCCATTTATACGTAGGTACTTGGAGTCTTGAAAGGCAGCAGTTGCCACGATTATGTAAACATATCTGAAAAAAGTGAGGTTATGTTTCACCAATTTTTTTTCCCCCATAAAATCCGACTCACCCCGTATGTGGGATTCAAATTTTGCAGGGGCTCAACTTTATGATATGTATATGGCGGAGTGACAAAAATGTATGCAGGACAAAGCTACTTAACAGAAAAAAAATTCACATAATCTACGTTCTACGTATTCAAAAAACGTTCGGTGGTTGAACATTAATACCAAAATACGATGAGACACGGAGGATCAAAGCCTTGCAAATCCTTTACAAATGCTCGGAGCACGGTTCACGAATTCAATTTGCATTTTAATTCGATGCTCTCAAAACAACAACTGGACAAGGTTGATCCTCAGTTTTCCTTTCATTATTTCAATTCGCGTGAACAAGATCCTTGCATAATTGACCACATGTGTGAATTATCACGCGATCCGTATTCTCACTTGTCTTTTGGAGGATTACATTTCATGCTCGCTTGTCGTCATCCAATTAACGGGGAAACGATTTTACCTCTGTATTGACCCCGTCGAGCTACCGAGTCTCAATTGTACAGGGATCATAGAATGATTTCATTCCGAACACGGTTACGTAAGTAAATTTATAGGAAGTAAAGCATTAGACATCTCACTTATTCGGCAAGATTCCAAAATTGATAATGAAAATATTTCGAATGATCAGAACTCAGAAGCTTTCAGTTTCAAATTTTGGTACAGTCTCTGAATTCGTAATAAGGGCCAGCCACCCTACTAAAAGTTTTGTTGTGATCATATAAAGTTATGAACGAAATCATCATGTCATTCATCATATGATTTACTTTGCGATTTTCAACAAATATACAAAAAATCACATGAATCATACAGGCATGCATTAGCAGATGTAATGTATCAAAAATCATATGGTCAATCATATAGTTTATCATGTAACTTCTCTTATTTTGTATTCGATGAGTCATGCCTATTTGAATTATTATGTGATTTTTTACATATTTGTTCAAATTCACAAAATAAATCATACGATGAATGATGAGATGATTCCGTTCATAACATTATATGATTTATCACATCAATATTAATACAAAATATGATGAGACACGGAGGAAAAAAGCCTTGCAAATCCTTTACAAATGCTCGAAGCACGGTTCACGAACTCAATTTGCATTTTAATTCGATGCTCTCCGAACGACAATTGGACAAGGTTGATCCTACGTTTTCCTTTTATTATTTGAATTCGCGTGAACAAGATCCTTGCATAATTGACCACATGTGTAATTATCATTTTCAGTAGGACGGTAGAAAAAAAAAGGAAGTGACGAGAACTTCATTATAATATGTATATTCTGTAAACTGATGCTCTGAAGTATTTTTCGTCCAGGACACTCGCGTTCACACAGTTATTCTTCACATCTCACGTCTGTTCCTAGGTTGTTAATGCAATAACAAGGGACTTCTGTGATTGTGAATCGGAGGAGAGTGCCAGAATTAATATACGTGCATATGACGTCAGGGTGAGATTATTGGTTTGCTTGTTATACCAATGTTGACTGCGTCACTCTGTTTCCTTTTCTCATCTTTCATTTTCAGTCTTATTTTCTAATCTGTCAATCCAAGTCGGAATAACCGTTGATGGTTTACTGTGTTGTGAGAAATGTCTTCGTACCCGTATGCCGTATTATACAGACTACAGTGAAGCCTTACCCCCAAAAGCACCCCTGGTACAAAAACATCTCGCCAAGTACATTGATGTTGTAATCACCGACAAAAGTATCTTAACCGATCCAAAAGTTTCTCTACAAAAATGATTCCGTCGACAAAAGCGAAATGACATCGAATACGACTGTCAAGTAGATGCCTGTCAGAGAACAACGGTCTATATGAATATGAGACGTGAATTTGAAACAATTAAGGAAGGGCTTGACCGCGATCAACGTACCTACAAGTAGAACTATTGATCGAAAATAGTTGTTGATTTTTCTTTTTATGCAATCTTGTACACTTAGCGTACATACCAAATTTCGTTAAGAAATATTGACAATTGTAGGAGTTATTGATTTTCATACTTTCAGCTGTAAAGTAGAATAATTCTTACAATTTTTATTATTTTTTAACACAGTTTGGGGTTCACACTGAGTTCACCAACCTGAACAATCAATCGTGGCAGATTTTTGGTATCTCATTTTTGGCTGAGTACGGTAATTCGCCGAGGTTCGAATCTAGTTTTCCCGCCTTGGTCGGTCGGCTCGGTCGGTCTGTTACAATGGAGATAATCGTGATTGATAGTAGCTTCCTCAGAGTTTATGCGGTACTTTCCATTATACCTTTCGTCCACCTGCCTCGCCCTCCTTTTGCATCCTTCTCTAAGGAACTTTTGCCGGGAATAGTTTCGCGCCCGTGGGATGAATACTTAAACATATTTTATGCGAAAGGCGAAAGTCGTTGAGCGTAAAGTAGGTAGTCGTGTGTGAAGGAGCCGTAAAATTTTGGCAACATACGGTGCGGGTCTGGGTGAGAGCTTTTGGAGGCATATTTTAAAGGAATAATACGTTACAACGTTGAAAGCTTTACGAATCTTGAGAAACAAACTTACAAAGTTTGAATTGTACGATTCACTGTTTTTGAATCAACATTATTGATCGGAATAGAAGTCATTCAAGTCTTCCGTAAAAGCAAAGTTGAACTTTTCAGAAAACAGTCTGCAGATAAACGCGAATTCTAGGACTCGGACTCTGACTAGAAAATTAGCTACCGAGAAAGAATCCGTCCAATTCTACAGTGTTACGGGACAGTTCTCAGTGACTTCTTTGCACTTTGCCCTGATTTCAGTTGTGACGCAATGCTCTCAATTCAATTAGGTAGCGAAAGCTCTTTAAAAGTGCTCGATCTCTTATGGATGCACGTGAACTCAAATACCGTCATTGATCGGCGCTAGAGAGTTTTTTATTTCTTCAAAAAGTTTGAAAATTTTAAGAGTAAAAATCTGCGAGGAGAGAATCTCACCTATGTGCTATGATGTTTATTTTCATAAGATCTAATTTTAAAGGAAAAAAAAACTGTCTGGCGGAAATGAAAGACACGAAGTTGTGAAAAGTTTTGTAAACCTTCAAGATTCCGAAATATCTTCTTCGTATTTGGATTCTGAAATATTAGGAAAGTTTATGACAGGTCTCTAGAGCTGCATATTTTTCCCCTCGAGATGAAAATACTACTCGGAAAAAGATTGTCCTTTCTTATTTTCTTGTATAAATTCCTCTACTCTTGTAGAAAATCTTTCAGCATTCATATCAAGCGTATGAAAAGTTTATTTGTTCAACAAACCACACCGCGATACTATTTGTTGAATCCTAGCTTTGAGATTTTATCGATCCATTCGAATCAAATAAAGAGTTTTTATCGCTCTTGAAATAACGCCGAATGTGTTCGCCTAACTTTTTAATGTTCACTGCATTTATTTTTCTACTTAATTTAGCTCCTCTAGCTTCTCGAAGCTTCGTCGCTCCAGGAGGTCAGGACGAATCCGAGGAATACGTTACTTCCGATTCTCCCTTTGAGCTTTTATTCGAAATTTGTTTATGGTCCAGAGCTGAATACCACACCGTTTAAACAACTGAAAGTTTTTGATGAGAAAAGTTTGATTTCCAGGAAACTGTGGTACCTTTTACAAGCCTAATTTAATTTTTGACGTTACGCTCACCCTGTTTGCATTCAACAAAGCTTCGGGTTAAAATGTATAATGGTGGATTTTTGGAGCCTCTGATTATAGTTCGATGGTACTTTGGCTTCGCTGAATTCCTTGTGCAAGATTAAAATTTTTAGTTTTAGAAACCTGAGAATATATCTCGAGTATTCCAAGGATTCCAAGAACTCACGTTTTTATGTAGAAACGAGGTCGAATTGATTCGAACTATTGAAAGCTCCTTTCCTTCAAATCGGGCAATTACATTGCGTTTTTTGATATTCGGTAGAAGTCTATATCGCGAAAGGCAGAAAAATAAATTGAAGGGAAAATATTTTCTGCGATGGATGCGTCGTCTGGGAGAAGGGATAAAATTTAAATAAGCTTCACGCAGACTTGGTTTTATAGTACCTTCACTGCGAAACCAAATCGGTGCGAACTTAGCAGCATAAATTACCCTCGAGTTAATTACCGGAGTTAATTACAGAAGAACCGCGTTCCTAAGTTGGCAAAAAAAGAAATAAATAATCGAGCGATGTTGAAATTATTTTCATCTACGTTTGATGTTTTTCTTTTATTACACCGTAATCACGGGAGTTGGAAATTTTCATCACGTCATGTACGAATAGCTGAACGTTTCAATTGGAAAACGTCATGTAACGTGACAGCTGCCTGAGGTATTTCAATGAGCATTCCTCTCGTTCTGACAGTCTGTCGTGTCACTGGAAAATTCTGCTCTTTGGAGTTCCGTCGGAAATTGGGAAAACACCAATCCAATCATCGTTTACAGTAAAAAAAAACTCTCATTGCTGATATATTTTAATGAAAGACAAACAGAACTGTACATACTGGACAAATTTTATGGTTTATTAATTATTGAGTTAATTTCGTGAAACAACAAATGGACAACATCAGTTAATAATTGGTTACCTGCTCGAAAATTTGCAAATACTCTCAAGACGACGTTTCACGTGAAATAATATGTTTGTGTGCAGGATTGAGACATGATTTTGTATCTAAAAAAAAAAAAAGAAGTTTGACATGAATTCTTTTTAATGTAATGTGCATGAATTCAACCATTGTTATTACAAATTTTCAATCTTTAGAGGTTTTTTTTCACGACGGACTTTGGAAAAAATATATATCTTTGCCATTGTGTCTTACATTTTTTTATTGTGTACAAAAAAAATGAATTCTTAATTTTGTTGGTCAAATCCATCCACAATACCATCAAGAATAAGAATTACGATGAAAATACAAAATCTCGTCTCCTTCAGGTTGAAAGTGTTTTCAAAAAAGCTAAACCACTGACAATAATCTGCTCAGAATATTCCGTCGATCTCTAAAAATGATCCACCAAAATGGCTCCGAGCCGTTTGAAAATAAAACGAAGAAAAAACAGAGAAAATTATTACGTCAATGATGCCACCTTGAAAATGCCTCCGATTTTTTCAGTTTTGGGTTTACATGTCCCCTGAGATGAACACACAAAATTGACCGTACTTTCTGGAATAAAAAATCATCCATGCAGGCAACTATTCATCCATGCAAATATGAGACACTTCGTATGAAAGCAAGACGGTTCAGTTTGCACTGATATCTTCGAACGTAGTATTCATACATTCGCGTAGAATGGGACATCGACGTTGCAGACTAATGGAATATCGACTTAAACGTCAACAATTTATTGTCCGGGTTAGAATTTATCATACACACGTTGAATTTCAACTAGAGTAGAAACTGTACTGTTACAGTGTCCCTTGGGTGATGCGCGTACGCGTCGAGGACGTTGCAAATTTTCTGGCTCGATACCCTTCGGGAGGGTTAAGTAGGAAGGGAAGGGACGGTATAACGAATGACGTCACGGTACGACTGACCTAAACGTTGCAACGAGGAGAGATATTTCCTCGACGTTTCTTGACATTCTGGTAAAAATATCTGTGTCACTATCTCGACTTTTTCTTCTTTAATATCGCAAAAAATTCGTCGGATACTTTACTTCTCTCCCGGAATGAATATTCTCAAATAAAACCAGCTACAAGTAATGTCTAGGAGTCCATCTTGAAGTGAGGGATTATGAGGAATTACGTATAGAATTTCATTACCAAGAAACTCGAGCTCTCGATCCTCCAACAAAATTAACCTTTTTATGCTCTCTGAGTTTTTGATCAGGCCGAGGAATGGAGGGTTGCGTTGGTAACGATGCGGAACATCTTCGAGGCAGTTATAATCGTTTTATCCCAAGTAACCCTTGCTTCAATCGACGAGGACGTGACTGCAGTCCTGATACCCCGGCTCAGACACCCCAAACTTTCTTCAGTCAATAGATAATGGACCAGAGATTAGGGCAATTGGTACCCGAATTCAAGATGTTTGCGGAAATTCAATAATCGAAGAAAAATATTGACGCACTTTCCACCCTCTCATTTTAATTGACGAATTTGTTGAACTGGAAATCAACACGAGTGATGGTTAAGGAAGGAATAAGACGACGAGATTCATGCTCTAATTGTAAAATTATATCTCTGGTATAATTTAATCCTCATAGTCGATGACATGGGGTCAGGGCAGCTTTGTCTGCCTCAGCATCCAAAGTCCTTTGCGGACTCCTGGGAGCTTATCAAAGTCCTGATGTGATGTGGTATTATTCTTCTCGTCGAGGACGAACGACGAAGACTTTCAGAACTCAGAAAAAAAGTCTCATTTCATCAGCAGATATTTAATACTCTGTAAAAGAAGAAGAAGAAAATTCTCACGAATGAATTCTCGACTTCATTTCACTCGATTTGACGTCAATCGATATACTAACAATTTACCATATTCCGATCATGAAATACGATATTTTATTTCACCCATCGATTTGATACTCTCGGAGAATTTCGATTCCGGATTTTCGAATCAACTGCTAACGGTTCATTTGTTTACCCGTGGATTGATTTTATGTGTGACACAGGTGTAACCGCGGGCTTTCAATGGACCATGTAATGAGGTTTCCGATTGGAGCTCTGCGAAATTGGTACTGTCGGATTATTAATTGCAAGCTCCAAATTGTTACGAAAATCAGAAATTAATGTTGTCTCAATTTTCAATCAATTATTCTGTCTCTTTTCAGATTGGTATTCAGCTACACCAGGCGAACTCTATTTCTGTCAACGGAAGGGTGAGTCACCTTAATTCGGAGCTTATTTTCAATAAACCTGACACGACGGTATTTATCAATTTTCGCACAAGATCAGCTGGACGCGTGAGATTGATGACCACGTAGAAGCTGCTGCGTGTGGAATTTTTATATATCTGGTCAGAAATCCTAACTTTGACAAAAAATTTGCAATTTGTCTCGTGCGGAATTGCCAGGCAGCTTTCATAAAAATGTTATCCTTCGAGATGAATATGCCTTTACCCTTGGCATTTCAATTAAGAAGTTCACTTCGCATAACCAGAACTTTCCCCGTCCCTTGAGGCTCGGATAACAAGATATTGCGAAGTAATCGTCGTAACGATGCCTGAAATAGACGCCACCGACTCAACAACGTTATTCGCAAAGGTGCGAAGGTGCAGAAACGTCTCGACCGAAAGAGTAATTTATTTCGGCTTCTCTTCTTATTCAACTTTGCCGAGGGATGACTCTAAAAAAATCTCCGAAAAACCGGGACTTTGACCCGACGCAAGAGAATCTTGGGTTATAGCATAACTTTTATTCGTCAGTCTCTTCAAATAGAGGCTCAGGCTTCGTCTTCGTTGCTCAAGTTCAGGTGGAGGGTAATTTTTTACTACACATGCAATCCAGCAGGGGAGCTCGATGGGCGGAGAATTGGTCTGGAAAACTTAAGGGAGGATGAAATTGGATGAGGGGAAAGAAAAAGTCATTAGCTACAGAGTTTGTTTGCCCCGAATCACGAATATTTCGCAAAACTTTGAAACAATTGAAAATAATAATTTAAGCGTTTGCAAGTACCACAAGACTTTTGATTGGATAAATATTTCGAGCCGCTTGAGCCGCCTCAACTCGTACCAAGTGGAAAATCGTTCTCGTACTTGTGGTTGGAACCAGAAAATACGGGGAAAATCAAGGGTTGGGTTTATTATTAATTGGCGAATTCGATCAAGTGAGGGTTGAGTGAGTGTGTGTGGCAAATTTGTTATACTTGGTAGGGATTGAATCGACTCGAACCAGGTTGGGAACATATTTGATCGTAAAAAAGCCGCCTCTGATTCCCCGGGTCGGTGATCACATCTGAACCTTATTTACGGACAATATTTATTCAACCGTCACGGAAAACCCTCCATTCTTTACGGGATCCTCGTTTTATTCGACAGGATCTCGATTTTCGAGTCGGTCCCAACTCCCAAACCGATTTCTTCCTCGACCGCTCCTAATGCTCCTCCTCGTTCGCGTCCTCGTCCTGTCTAGCCAAATCACAAAAATCTAAAAGGATGCCAAGATTTAAATTTTCGATGGCCTCATTGGATTATCAAGAGACTCCCATTAAGTACATCGAGAAAAAGTCAAAAAGCACCCCTGCAGCAGAAGCCTTTCGCCAAGTACATTATTGTGTGTGTTCCTACTAATAATCCACCAACAAAAAATACTCCTCCTCCTCTCAACCACCAAAAATTCGTCTTAGACAAAAGTCATCCTTCCAACTCTGTGTACGAAGTATATGAAAGTTTGAATAAAATTGAACTGCTGACGCTACTTCAGCTGTAGCAACGTCTACCGTTACGGGTCGGAGTATTTTGCATCTTCGGAGAAAATTCGGAGGACGGCAATAGACTGAAGTTCTGTCATCGATGTTTATTTATTTATGCCAGATTGGTAAAATCAGCGTTGAAATGAATCATATTCCATAATTATTGCTCCAGCTATCAAACAATACGTTGAGAGAATCAAGATGATCAAGAGGCAGAGGAGCGCAATGCAATTCTGTTCAGGTCGTAGCAGAAATAATAGACTGGTTTTTCACATCTAGCGATCACTCACGGTAATATTTGTCATGGGGGTAAACGGAAGACGGATGAATCTATACATAGCATGTGTCTATAAAACCGCGACCACAAAGAGGCTGCGGTTTGTCTGAGGTATGAAATACACGAGGGAAGTTCGATAGACGAATAACGATAATAAACGTACGAGAGCTGAGTCGCGAAAACACCTATTTCGAAGAAATCTGATTATCCGATGTAGAATAAGGCATCCATTACACGGAGTCGAAGACGGTGTCGAGTTCCGCTGATTTCGAGTTATACCTACACCTGCGTAAACTAACGAAAATTGCAGCATCCACGAAACTCTTTTTGGCTATTTTCTGAAGCTTCGTCTATCATCGTATCTTTATATCAATGAACCTCGCCTATCTGTGTTGAAATTTTTTTTCCGTGTGTCTCATCTTTCTTTGGTGAATATTTTTGTGCTACCAGCGCTTCTAGCGAATCCGCGAAAACTGGACCTCGTCCTATTAACTTCTGACTTCGACCGCTTGCTCCTGTAGTGGAGAGGAAGCGAGGGGCATTGCTGCAATGGCGAAATTTGCACGATTCATTGCAGGGTTCAAGCCGTAGGTGAATTAATTCAGCGTTTGTCTCGTAGATCATCCCCTTGAATTCCTTCCAGCGACTTTTTCGTAAGCCTATCTGCCATCGGTGATCCTTCGAGCGTTTGATCCGAGAGTCGAGTTTTCGCTTTATCTTTACCTGGAAGAGACGGGTTCATTATCTCGCACGGTTTATACCGACAGGCAAAATAATAGATACGAAATTCTGTCGACAGATGTGCGTTCTAGTGCCTCATATGAAAGTGAACAATTTGAAAAGGCTTCCGACACGAACTGGAACTGAAGAGCTGTATTTTCTCAAATCCGTGTTCTATACGTTTCCTACGATTCTTCGATTGTTCGTCAGACGAGATTGATGATAGCATGTATCTAATCTAGCTAGGCCATCGAGCGATCTAGGAAGTTGATGCGATTCTGCGGCGAAGAACTCTGTCGACTCTGGGAATTCCCCAAGACTCTATCCGTGCAATTATCAGTGAAAAATGCGTCGTGCGGTCGAGGAATATGATTTTTGAAAAGAACTGATCGATTCAAGTCCTTGAATCGTCCTATAAATACCTGCATGCAGCTATCGGACGACATCAGTCGAAGCTGAACGTTCTGCGGAGACTCGGCAATTCAAGATATCGAAAAACCACCCGAAGAACACCATGAAGGTCTTCGCACTTGTCTTCCTTACGGCCACCCTCGGCTGCGCCTCTGCTAGCGTTCTTCCTCAAATGGTCTTCGATGGACTGGTCGTAGGAGAAGACGGCGAGATACGTGAGTATTCTGATCGCAAAGTGATCATCTCTCGCAGAGAGTGATAATAGTTTGATAATTGTCGAGGATCGCTCTGATCGTATCTGCTTTTCCCAGTTACCCTCGAAGACGTTGATGCTGATGGAGGATTACCTACCGGCCCGAGACAGCCGCCGGTCAGACATGTCCGTTTCACGTGCGATGTCATGTCTTTCCAGACAGCATGGTTTTCAGCCAACGATTCTGCTTGTGGTATTAGGTGCATGATTCAAGGAAAGAAAGGTGGATCCTGCTTGGATGGAGTATGCCACTGCCGCGGCTAAATCAGCGGAGTTTGTTTACTTGGATATTGTGGATCGACAGCCGATGTCCCAAGTTTCGAATTTTGATTTCTCGCTGGAATTTTTGGGATAACTTTTTCGAATTTCATTGAAACTAATTCGAACGTTTCCCTCGTCGTTTACGTATTATCTCTGTTACTTCAAAAAAATGAAAATAAACTTTCATAGCGTCGTTTCAAAATGAAGATACCTGCATCTTGAATCATGATTTTTATCTCATTTTCCTTCAATCTACCTCAGACCCATTGGAATCCGTTTGTAACTGGTTTGGGGGTCCCCGCGTAAGTTTATTATACTAGCTCACAATAGCGCGCTTCGCGCGCTTCTGGAACCACCTTTCAGATCGTTATTACAGCGCTTTTTTCTTACATTGGTTTGCGACCTTTTTTCTAAATCTTTACCAACCAATTCTAATTTAATCGGTGTATTATAAGCTGTCTAGGTTCAATTGAAATGTGTGTGAATACGAATCTGCTCACCGAACGGATCTCCATAAAAATATTTTTGTGGAGTTACCTCAAAATATGTTACGTTATATTTTAAGAACGATTGATTCAAATTATTTGAGCGTTTACTTGTTATCGAAAAAAATTCAAATAAGATGGTAGATCTGAATTTCAGCATCCGGTTACTTAATACAATACTATGCGAATAATTACCAAAATTTCGGATAGATTATCATGCCCATCGTTTGCGCGTTTTTTGCGCAAACAGCACCAACAACAATTTATCAGTAATTATTATCAGTACCATTGAATAAAAAAAATTCGAAATCTGCAAAGCTGGTACCAAAATCCAGTATTGCCCATGCGCCGGGAGCAATCCAATATCCTTGCCGGTCCTTTCCAGTTCCCAGGCAAAGAAAGCCGTGAAAATGATAGTGAATCTAGGTGACCAGCGAAAATGGTGCATAATTCTGATGATTTTAGTTCGTCCGATTTCATTTAGGTTGAATAAGCAGAAAAAAGTTACATTTCAAAATCATTCATTTTGGAATGTTACATTTTTCTGTTCAATCAACCCGGTAGAAACTTGCACTTCTGTCTTGAAATACAACGAAAAATATTGTGTGTAAGTTTCATTCAGAATTAGGCAGACAAAAAGTTACATCCCGAAATTACTGATTCTGAAATGCTACTTGTTTGCTGCTTAATCAACCTAAATGATACCGAACGAACTGAAGTCATCAGAAGTACGCATTACGATAGTGGCTATATGGTTGACCAACCAGTGGTCAAAAAAGCAAAGAAGAAGAAGAATTACGTATCATTTTAGCTATCCACCTTGGCAACTGGAACGGACGGAATCGAACCACTGCCGTCGCATCTGCACTAATGAATTTTGGTACCAGCTTTGTAGATTTCGAATTATTAATTTTTCAATGGTAGCGGTAATGATTACTGATCAATTATTGTGGGTGCTATTTGCGCACACGACGCGCAAACGATTGGCATGATAATTATGTATCTGAAATTCTGTCAAGCGTTTGCATAGCAGGTATATTGTATTTAAAAACCGGATGCTGAAATATAGCTGCCCCATTTTATTCGCATTTTTTCTCGAAAACGAGCAAATGCGCAAACGAAATCGCGTTATATTCTTGATATTCAAGACATGCGCAAACGATCTGACTACAGTCTTAGACGATTATCTTGACTTCAGATGATAACTTAATGTTAAACCTCAGAACTGTAGGCGACAAATGCATTACTAAATACGTCGCTGTTCACCTCAACGCGACACATTTATAGATCTCGCATCAATTTCCATTCAATCCCAACTTCTTTGTGATGTATTTTTTTAGCTCTGAAATAATTCTCTGACTTTCAGGTGATTCTTTGAACCGTTCTTTAGTTTCAAGTACTTATTTTTCTTTGCACTTCAAACTTTAACCTCTTATAAGTTCTAAAAAGTTCACGAGAATTCTGTTGCTGCGAAACAACCATTCCTCATTACTTTCACCATCAGAAACGTAGGCAGATTGTTCTATATTTTTTTTTCAAATATTTATTAATTTCAAGTCAGTTTCGAAATTCTGACCGATAATTTTCACATCACGATTCTCAATCGCATGTCAAGAATGGCCGAGAATGAAATCTACTATTTTTTCGTGAATTTGACCATCAGAAAACCGCTGATCCCGATATCTGATATTCATAGTCTTTCATTTTTTCTGCGATCCCTGGGCTGGTCCGTTTGGTGACTGATAGGAGCATAGTCGAACGCGAATGAACGGTGGCGTTTATCAGGAATAGGAGCTGCGTTTTTTCCACAATTTTACCATCCCGTAATCGTAATCTTCATACATATCTTTTCTGAATATGAAAAAAAGTTTTGTTTTTTTATAGAGTTACTACAAACATTTACTTTCTCTTTCAAAGTCAACCTGATGATGAAAGTTTCCGAAGAATCGTACCGTGTATTTCTGAGCATCACCAACGTTCATTTACTGCAGTCGGACGGCGAAGTTCATGGTTCAGAATCACTATAGTATATTAAAAGTGTGCTGATAACTGTCAGCTGTCAGATAAAAACTGACATAACCATCCCCGTACCCGTTACGTATAGAAAATCTACCTTTGCATGAATTTTGCCACAAACGAACACAACACGAATTTTCCTCGATGAAGGTTATGTGAAGACTATTAAATTGTGCCCAAAACATACCCTTTCATCGACATCAATTCAGCCGTTAAAAATCTTGAACTTTTGTTCACCTCTTCAAAATTTCGCGATACAAGTTATCGCTTTCAATCGCGCCTGTCACTAAGTTTGACGATAATATAAGAGCTAATAGCACGAATTTCACCTTCTTCGCGAGAAGTATTTTGCTTTTAACCGTGCAGTCAATGACTGATATGCCGTTTGTGACAGCGACGGCCGCCAATCATATGTTTTGCGCGTCCCGAGCACACTTCCGGCGAACAGCCTCAAACGGTGCGAAGTCAGCCGATCGGCGTCACCGCCGTCCAATGGGCATCGCGGAAAGGCGGTGACGGAAATGCGAGATCCAGCGATATGCATCGATAAATAATCGTGACAATCAACTTTTTAATATTGGACCACTCGTTCATGGACCCAATCGATATTGACGAGGCATTCGTTGAAATTCTCCAGATCTAACACATTCGTCCATGTTATCCATTATTCAGGTTAATCCTTAATTATTAGTCACCAGGCAAGCATTGGCGAATTTTTATACTGTGAATTAAGGTCGAATTCATTTCGAAATAAATATCAACGAGTTTCACGGAGAATCGTCGTATCAGCATGATTTAGCGACAAATATAGCGAAATTGTCTTCCAAGTGCAGGGAGTAGGAGATTTCCGAGAAGTCCGAAGTTTGTGACACGAGCCGAAGGCGAGTGCTAGAACATCACGGAGTAGGATAAGGAGACCCCACTAATTCTTGTTCGGAGTACAGAACGAATTTCTGAACGCAATATAGGCGATCCTCGCGGCCGATGTGTACCTCATACAAATTCTAATTTAACAGTACTATAATTCTACGTTTCCGCATGTAAAATTGTGTACGGGAAGTTCGACGAAATGACAGATTTCCGAGTGGTTCAGACACCTAGCGGTGATGAGTCCAAGTGTATCAAAGCTGATGTACAGCTATATCAACGTATGCAGCCTAAAACGTGCGTTAATAAGCATGACCTAATGCTCACACATTACCACTGCGAAATCTCGAAGGCTTGAAGTCAGACACACGGTCAATCGACGATCGGTTGACGCTCTCGGAGTGGGGTCACCTCATTCTACTCCGTGTAGGATGTTATACTCCCTTCCAATGGCACGCGCATGCACGAAAAAACAGCCCTGAGGCGGAAAGTCGAGCATTGACGATCCGCGCATGCGCTAACTATATTCGCGCCCACTACCCCGTGTAGAAATTTGACCATGGTGCTGGTCGGGTTCCAAATAGTTTGCCAGATCACAAATGTGGCCCCGATCTGGCTGAACTGTGAAAGCCCTTTAGGGTTCTGGCCAAATGTCCCACTTTTAGATACAGTGCCCGATCGGGAACCAATTAGGCTATCAACCATCGTACCCTACTTGCGCCACAACTGCTGCCAGGACTGTGCCTGAATTGCCCATATTCTACAAATCTCGATGTTTTGGATATATAAACAGTTAAAATATTCGGTTTTCAGAAACTGAGTCTTAGCTATTTATTGCTCAACAATATCAATATTGTTAAGATATATAATTAATATAGAAAATTGACAAGTCTCAAATTTTTTGTTGATGTTCCAATGTTAAATTATAAATAATATGGTACCTTCAAAATCTTTTACAAACTAAAAATAAACAGGAACAATAAGGTTCGTGAGTATTCGCTCACAAGCTGGCTTTGTGGATATGTATAGTATCTTTAATACCTCTTTTGAGGTAACAAATAATTCTCCACATGAGAACCTACTGCTCGTCTATCGCACATTTCTAAGAATAATTGTGCACCACAATTAATGAATTATACTGGTTACTACAGTGTATGTACATAACCTTAAAATTTCATTTCTGCTGGTAACACAACACGGTCGTATTGCAATCAATTTCTCCCGCTAGCCACGCTAGCGCCATAATCGGGCATGGCTAGCAGTCGCGTAGCTAGGTGGACAGGGCCCCGGTGCATAAAGAAAATAATCCCCCCCCCCCCCCCTTTTTATAGATAGGGATGAGATAGGAGTACAGTGGCTTGCACTTATCCTGAATAGGATAGCCCGAAGTCACCTGTATAATGAGGACATAAGGTGTGAAATGAAGGGTGGCACGGCAAATGGTGTAAGTGCCAAAATATCGAAAATACGTTTTATTTTTGAGAATATTCTCAAAAATCCGTACGCATGTCCTTGCAAAACGATCTGCCTGACAAAAATTTATTGGGAAGTTATAAAAAGTTGGCACGGCAAAACGGTGTAAGTGCCAACACTCCATATCACAGTGTAAGTGCCATCTGCACCATCTCACAGTGTATGTTACGGATTTTCAATTTTATTTTTTGTCCAAAAACAATATTCTAAACGCGTAATATTATTTCATTTAATCTTAGTTATTATCAGAATCAGATTTACTGAAAGTATTTCATAATCTATAATCATGAGAATCAACAAAGTAAAAAATATGAATAACCGAATGAATTACAGTTGATGATCTTCAAATGAAAAAGATAACAAAGCCCACATTGAAATTCAAATATGATAATATTCACTAACGAATGAAAAGAAATGTAATTCATATAGTAGTATTGAGTTTTTGAATTATGTGTTTATTTTGTTGAATGAGTCTGATATTGGTTCAGAAGGGAAGTTTTTTCTTTCGCGGTGTTCGTTGTTTTTTTCTCTAAGCTGACGTGTTTTTGGAGATGTTTAATGAAAAACATCTATGATATCGATGAATCTGATGAGTGTTCGTACTATTCTTCTATCTTTTCCATCAAATTTCACAATTTTGTATGAAAATGACGTTCATTTAGGCACTCACACCGTTTCCGATCCCTCCCTCGGCCGCCATTTTGCCACGTAATACATATTTGAAAATTTATACGAATTGGAAAATCTATAACCGAATCTTGTTCATTGAGGTTCAAGCTTATCAAGCATAGCATGATAGGAACAATGAGTTGGCGGTGATGAGGCATTCCATATTCGAACCAAAATGGAGTGACATACTCGGTATCCTGGGCAGTCGCATCACGGCGCCACTTCAGAGCCTGGATAGTGGTGCAAGTTTGGCATCCATAACCAATGCGAGACAAAGCCATATCAATCGTGATTGTCTTGAATCGAATTTTCAGTAGCTGAAAATTCTAATTCGAACCCAAAATTATCGTTTGAGTACATTTTCCATTAATAACAGTGCATACATCAATCATAATCAAGTATTTATCAGAATTGTGGCATGCCACGGATGTGCCCGAATTATTCAGTCCTGGTCTTAAGCCATGCCACGGTAGCGCCTATTCAGGACCCGGACAGTGGTGCAAGTTTGGCAAGTCACAACTCAGCCTCATATGGCCCATTTCAGTCTTAGGGAATGCCACGACAAATTTCTACACGGGAGTTTGCAAGAAACCTGGAAGCAGAGTATATAATCACGACGTGGTTAGATTATATCATCGACGACGTGAGATAGTGAATCTAAGCAGTCATCTGGAAGTTCCAAGAGACCAGTAATCGTCACCCGTGTTTCGCAATCCACGACTGCAAGGTTTTGTTTGTGGGGATTCTAACTTTTGACGTGCGTGATCTTATATAATTTTGCCTACCACCACGAAGCTGCGTTTACCGTAGAATCGGTTGCCACCTCTGGCACAGTAATTTTATTATCAGTGTCGAGTGTCAATACCCAGAGCTATCAATTACGCGCTGTTAACGGAATACTGAATGTGAAATGAGTACAACG